>VDFB02271358.1:120792135-120867715 GCA_007258455.2 Sequoia sempervirens
TACCCTTCACCCTCCCTTCCTTTATCTCTCTCCCACTCCCTCCCTCTCTCTCTATCTCTCAAGTCTCTCCCTCCTACCCCCTCATCCCTAAACCCTCAACCATAAATCGTTAAACCCTAAACCCTTAAACCTTCTATCCTCTACCCTCAACACTCTTCCCCTCTCCCTTCCCCCTCTTAATTATCTCTCTCTACCTCGCTCTAGCACTCCCTCTTTGAGGTCTCTCTCTCTCTCACTCACTCACTCACTCTATCTCAAGTCTCTCCCTCCTACCCCTTCTCCCTCTCTTAGATCTTTCTCTCACTCACTCACTCCCTCTATCTCTATCCCCTCCACCCTTAACCTTAAACCTTTAAACCATATACCCTCTACCCTTAACCCTTCCTCCCTATATCTCTCTCCCACTCCCTGCCTCTCTCTCTATCTCAAGTATCTTCAATATCCTAACCCCTCTACCTCTCTTAGGTCTCTCTCTCACTCACTCACTCCCTCTATCTCTCCCCCCTTAACCCTAAACCCTTAACCCTTAAATCCTCTACCCTCAACCCTTAACCCTCCCTTCCTTTATCTCTCTCCCACTCCCTCCATCTCTCTCTCAAGTCTCTCCCTCCTACCCCCTCATCCCTAAACCCTCAACCATAAACCCTTAAACCCTAAACCCTTAAAAATTCTATCCTCTACCCTCAACACTCTTCCCCTCTCCCTTCCCCCTCCTAATTCTCTCTCTCTACCTCTCTCTACCACTCCCTCTCTGAGGTCAGTCACTCACTCACTCACTCACTCAATCTCAAGTCTCTCCCTCCTACACCTTCTCCCTCTCTTAGGTCTTTCTCTCATTCACTCACTCCCTCTATCTCTCTCCCCTCCACCCTTAACCCTAAACCCTTAAACCATCTACCCTCTACCCATAACCCTCCCTCCCTCTATCTCTCCTCCACTCCTCCCTCTCTCTCTCTCTCTCAAGTATCTTCAATATCCTACCCCCTCTCCCTCTCTTAGGTCTCTCTCTCACTCACTCACTCCCTCTATCTCTCTCCCCTTAACCCGAAACCCTAAACCCTTAACCCTTAAACCTTCTACCCTCTACCATTAACCCTACCTTCCTTTATCTCTCTCCCACTCCCTCCCTCTGTCTCTCTCTCTCAAGTATCTCCCTCCTACCCCCTCAACCATAAACCCTTAAACCTTCTATCCTCTACCCTCAACACTCTTCCCCAACAGTTGGACCCCCAAGGAGAAACAATGGTGAACCTTGATATTGAAGAAGTAAACAATGAGGAGAATGTAATCAACACTATGTATTGTTTACAATGATTTGAATAGTAGCAACTTGTGGTGATGTTAACAAAAATTTGTATTGTCTATGTTGGTTTTGAAAACAAATGGTGCTTTTTGGTTTCTTTCTTGTTGTGTAAAGTACTGATATGATATATTTCTTGTTATGGAAATTATTTGATGTTGTACTGATCCTAATGCCAGATAGGCATTTCATGATATGTAATGGACCTTAAACTATTTTCAATACAAAAAAAAAAGATAGCAGATATTGGAAGTTCATTACATGTCTCATGTATGTGTTAGTATTTTAATTTTGCTTAAGTTGTTCAAGAGCTTGATTAGGTCAAGAATATGTTCTACAAGCTATGTTCTCTTGACACTGCTCAACATTTTCCCTACACATTTTCTCTTCAATCTAGACATTTCTTAACTCCTTCCCTTGTTAGCCCTTGGTTGTTCTCAAGTGTAATGCTTTTTCTATGCATCTTGCAGTCTGTATGTATGACCAGTCATCTCTTATGAAGCATGGATAACCTTTCATTGAATTATTGTTGTAATTAGACAATTTCCATTATGAGAATAATCATTTAATTTGTATGGAAGTAAGTATTTTTCATATTATTTGACTTGGTACTGTAAACTTGTCTTTGCAGGATTCTCTCGGGGGGAACAACAGAACTGTGATGATAGGTAGAGTTGTTTCTTAACTCCTTCCCTTATTAGCCCTTGGTTGTTCTCAAGTGTAATGCTTTTTCTATGCATCTTGCAGTTTGTATGTATGACCAGTCATCTCTTATGAAGCATGGATAACCTTTCATGGAATTGTTGTTGTAATTAGACAATTTCCATTGTGAGAATAATCATTTAATTTGTATGGAAGTAAGTCTTTTTCATATTATTTGACTTGGTATTGTAAACTTGTCTTTGTAGGATTCTCTGGGGAATAGTAGAACTGTGATGATAGGTAGAGTTGTTTCTTAACTCCTTCCCTTGTTAGCCCTTGGTTGTTCTTAAGTGTAATGCTTTTTCTATGCATCTTACAGTCTGTATGTATGATCAATCATCTCTTATGAAGCATGGATAACCTTTCATGGAATTGTTGTTGTAATTAGACAATTGCCATTGTGAGAATAATCATTTAATTTGTATGGAAGTCTTTTTCATATTATTTGACTTGGTATTGTAAACTTGTCTTTGCAGGATTCTCTCGGGGGGAACAATAGAACTGTGATGATAGGTAGAGTTGTACAACACCCTAAATCATTTGGCATTATCAATATATTTCTTATAGAATACTTTGTGCAAGTAAAATGGAATGTGCAATGACAATTGGTCTCAAATTCAAATTTGAATATAAGTACATTATACACAAGAAGATGGCATCTATTCTATGATTTAAAGAACCCCAAAATAAGAAAATTAATAGGTTCCATTTGTTTACTTGCTCTTAGACACTTGTTTAATCGACGATACCCTCATAATGTCTTGTTGATAACCAACAGTGTTCAAAACTCCCGAAGAGGTCAAATCGGTGTGACGTTAGATTTGTCTTACTGACGGAAGTCATCGGCAAGACATGGACTATCGAAGTGAGTTTTCTATCCTGTGTTGATGATTGATCTCTCATCGATGGGTTGGCTTCGGTAGTCATCGCCAAGAGTCTCCGGGATAGTACATTTCAACGAATATTTAAAAAAAAAAAATTGCATTGTTTCGTCATAATTTCGACAAAAACCACCGACAAATCACTGAAAAGGTTCGATGAAGGCTTCGTTGTAACTCCTTGCCCAATTCATCACAATTTCAACGAAGTCCACCAATGAATCATAGAAAAGGTTCGACGAAGTTGCTTAGCTACGACAAAGGCTTCATCGTAACACCTTGTCCATTTCATCGCAATTTCGACAGACACCGACGAATCACAGAAAAGGTCCAACGAAGTTGCTTAGCTGCGATGAAGGCCTCATCGTAACTCCTTGCCCATTTTGTCACAATTTCGATGAAGGCCACTGACGAATCACATAAAAGGTCTGACGAAGTTGCTTAGCTATGACGAAGGGTTCGTCGTAACTCCTTGCTCATTTCATCGCAATTTCGATGAATGCTATTGATGAATCACATAAAAGGTCTGACGAAGTTGCTTAGCTGCGACAAAGGCTTCATCGTAACTCCTTGCCCATTTCATCAAAATGGCGACGAACGTCTGGTGTTGTTTTGATGCTTCAGAAGAGCCATTGCAATTGCATTTTGGTTGTAATTCGTCGGTGGATACACGAAGCTTTCGTCGATATTCCGACGAACATCCGAGTCATTTTATGATGTCGACGACCGACGAATCTGTGTCATTATTTCAACGTTTAATGCGTCATTGGAATTGCGACGAAATTGTTTTCATCATTTCGTCAATTTTCTGACAAATATTTGTTGAACGACCGACGAACATCCATTGAAAAATGGAGCCAAATTCAGTAGTGTTAAACACCATCTCAAAATCCCAATGAACAATTAAACCAACCATAGTTTCCTACCCAACCTATCTCAAATCCTAAGAATAATTAGCCATAGCAACCACTTTATAATAAAGACCAAAACATTGTAACATTGAGCATAATAAAACTTAATTATATCCACAAATAGTTCCAACTAAACCCTTACCAATAAATCCACTTGTGGGTATCAGAGAAGGACCATTAGAACTAGAGAGCTTCAAAGATGCTCCCAACCCAATATCAATTATTTTTCTTCAATAGCTACAAAAATCACTATTGCTACAAGAGACTTAAAACTTTAAAATAGCCCTGAAAGATTCTTACTTGATTAGAGAACTCCAAAAGATTAACATCAAAAATCCTCTATTATAAGCCATAAAAGATATCCCTAAAATCAACCAAAAAATCAGAAGCCTATGCATAAAGACCCTTAGAAGGAAGAATAAATTACCAACCACCTTTTAAGTATAGGGGAACTCTTTGATGACTTTTTAATTAAATTAATTTTATAGAAATATGGAGACATGAGTAGCCCTAGAATTTTATTTGTCATCAAGGTAATATTAGTTTCAAATATATTGATTTGTTTGGGGGATAACATCAATGTGACAACCTTTGATATGATGATGAACTATCCATGACTAATATCTGACTTACATCCACAATTTTTCAATTGGCTTATCAACCCATTACTAGAATTGAGGGGGTTTTGGAAGACATCATTGTCATAATAAATAATTGGGAGTATCATGTAGATTTCTTGGTCTTTCAAGTAAATAAAAATAAATATGGATACCTAATCATATTAGGTCTTCCTTAGTTAACTACAACATTAGCTCTCATTGATCGTTGATGAGGGAATGTGACCATTTCCAATGGGATTAAGTTGAAGGAACTATCTAGCTATTCACTTACTAAAATTTTCATGCAATACAATAATAAAATGTGGATAGATGATGTTACAAACTTAGATGAGGAAGATTCTTCCACATTAGCCCCAAAGGACAAGGAGAGAAGGATGAATTACCCCTTGAATGAGATATAATAGGATGTCTATAGATAGCTCTAGAGAGCCCCAAAGGACTCGCTAAAAGAGTTTAATTTCCCATTTATAGAAGCAATTTCACCTCAACTAGGCTATCAAAACATAAATATGCTATATTAGCACTTCCCTCATTCTTGTCCCCTAAACACATCACTCGATGCTTATAGGGAAAAATATTCTATTCAAATGAGAACAAAATAGATCATTATTTAACAAGACAAGCAATTTTCCATTAACAATTAGTTGATAGATGGAGAGGAGGCACAACTAGTCAAACTATTGTAGAACCACACATAAGCCTTCACATGTAAATACAAAGATATGAAAGGAATTCACCTGATTATCTATACACACCAAATTTATACCAAAATTTTCTAACGTTTGAGCCAATCTTAGAGAAGAATCAACCTTGATCTAAGGGAAATAGTGAAATAAGAGATAAAAAAAATTCTACAAGTGGGATTCATCTACCGTATTTTTAACAGCCAATGGGCCTCACCATTGGTAATTATACTCAATAAGAATGAAGAATGGCATGTATGCATATATTATATGGATTTGAATAAAGCAACCAAAAATTATTATTCCCTCACCCCTTCATTGATTAGGTTCTAGAGAATCTATCCAATAGTCATTTTAAAATTTTTTGGATGGTTTTAGTGGGTACAACCAGATCTAGGTAGCTTCAAAGGATCAAGACAAGACTACTTGTACTTTCCCATGGGGAACATATTCCTATGATTTCTTTCCTTTGGACTATGCAATACTCTAGTTTCTTTTTAATGAGTTGTCCTTGCAATCTTTGTAGACCCAACTAATGCGTTAAGGTGTACATGGATGATTTCATAGTCCACAATAAAACCTTTAAGGAAGCCCTACATTTAATCAAGTCCTAGATCAATGTAAGGAGCATCAGTTATCTTTAAACCATGAGAAATTTATCCTTATGATGGCTAAAGGAATTATCCCAAGAAGGCATTAAATTAGACCCTAAGAAAATTGAGATCAATGTGTAAATCCTTGCAATAAGAAGTTTCCTATGGCATGATGGATACTACAAATAGTTCATTAAATTTTTCAATAGGATATTATACTTGTTTACTCCATTGATGAAGGACTCTAAATTCACTTGGACTAGTGAGTGTCAACAATATTTTAAGTCCATCAAGAAGTCTTTGATTATAACACCTATTATCAAAGGGCCAAACTAGGGAGAACCTTCCATATTCACATAGATGCATCTAACCAAGCTATATGAGTTTTTTAGGACATACAAGTGAATCTAGAGGTACACATTCCATCTACTATATAATTAAAACTTGAATCTAACAAAGAAAAACTATAATACTATAGAAAATGAATTCCTAGTAGTAGTCGACATCATTAACAAATTTTGCCACTACATCATAGGATACAAGGTCTTCGTTCTTATTTATCATGATTTCATTGGTACCTAATGAATAAGGATGTAGTTGAAGCTAGGATCATTTATCCATTTATGTTGTTACAGTAATTTGACATCATTTTTATTAATAAACTAGGGAGATACAATGTGGTCGTTGACTTCTTGTTAAGGTTGTCTATGTAGGGAAATGATGGACTAGTGAATTTGTTGATTTAGATAATTATTTAGCCATTGGGAGGTGTCCTCCACACTTTAGTCCAAGATAATAAAAAATTAATCAATAACAACTCTAGGTTTACATGGCTAAGTGGCGAACTATTTAAATGTTGCCTTGATCATGTGTTACAAATATTTGTGTAGGAAACTTAAGTGTATGATATTATTCAATGCCATGAAGATCCATTAAGGAGTAATTTTCAACTTTATGAATGGTACAAAAGGTTCTTGAAGTAGGCCACTACTAGCATACTATGATCAAGGACATTCATTAGTATGTCAAACAATGTGAGAAATGCCAATGGTTGGAAAGACTTACACTCTTTGATGAAATTCCCCTTCTCCCTCAAGTGGTTTTTGAACCATTTGAGAAGTGGGACCTAGACTTTGTTGGAAGGATTGAACCACCTTCTAAAGGCAATCACTACATACTAGTTTGCACTAACTATACCAATAAATGGGTGGAAGATAAGTCCTTGCCTACAACACAAGAAGAGAAAGTGGAAAATTTCCTATAAAAGAACATTCTATAGATGTTTGGAGCCCCACAAGTTTTGGTTTCAAATCAGGGTCCATAGTTCATGTCAATAATGATCAAAGATTTTATGAGAAGATGTCAAATCAATCATATAAACTCTTCTCCTTAACATCCCCAGATGAATGGACAAGTTGAGGTGACTAACAAGGAATTGGAAAATATTTTGACAAAGACTATTTTAGCCAATAAGATTGGCTAAGCTAACATATTGAAATAATTTATTTGGGCTTATAATTTACCACATGGAAGATTATCATCGATTTCACCCCCTACAAGTTCATGGGAAGAAACCAATATTCTCTATAGAGTATGATTTGGAAACACTAAAGATAGTGTTGAAGGTCAATATTGATTAAAAAAAGGCTCAACAACTCCATATTACACAACTCACATAATGGATGTTGTTGGCCTCCTCTAATGGTTCAATAACTAAGCCCTTAAAGCTATAACTTAGAGATTAGATATCTACACTAAGTAGTTATCTTGCTCATCATGAAGGTTCATTTCATTGTCGACCCAAGGGCATAAACTTGAAATGGGTCATCACTATCTGTGCACTAGGAATCAATTGCAGTCATCCCCGTCCTATAACTATAAAGGAAATAGTACTGAAAGTAAAATGATTGAAAGGAATTAGCATAAGTACTGAGCATGAATCAACAACTAAACTGAACTGAAATGAATGATAGAAACAAAAATCTCAACAAATAGACAGGAAGTTACTCTGTCTTCCTTGGCTGCAGGAATAGACACAGAACAAAGTTCCAATGGTTGTAGGAACAAACAACTGCTAAGTCTGTAACTAATTGCTGAACAGAAAAATAACTACTGAACTAAATGGATGGAATTCTCACCAAGTGGGCCCCCTTGAATGAGTCTTCCCTAAAATAACTCGGATGCAACAATCAAAGTATCATTTTATTCATTGAAAACATTGTTACATCATAACAACAATATGACTATATTCCTTGAAAGTAAAAATGAAAGTACAATATCAGAACATCCAACTCCCAGAAGAGGAACATTTGATCATTATTTATAGAAGGAAAGCGTCTAACTAGCCCTAATTAACTTAGTAGTCAACTCCAACAAACTAGGAGAACGCCATTTATTGAAAGCATGAAAAAGAGGAAGGAGGTTATGCATGCACAAGACTTAGTCAAACCAATCTTGCCTCAACGAGGATCCAACATAACAAAACTTCCTAAATCTACTCAACTAATAGACATGGTCATTTAAATTCAAGTTATAACTTCCACACAACTTGGAAGTTTCCCTCCATTGACCTCTTTAATGTCCATCTCTTTTTGACTCCTTTAGCAATTGGCCAACTGGCATGAACTTCTTCCACCTTGCAAGCTTCATTTATATCTACATCTTAATGTGAACCTGCATTATGACATTAGCATGCACAAGACAATTGTATATCCATAATCACCTTAGAGTAACATTCATTCAATCACATGAAAAAATAATATAGATATATCACATAGCAGGTTAATACTATCAAAAGTTACAAGGATAATTCCATGTCCATAGTTCATAAGTTTAGGGAAATAACATAGAAAGTATTAGTAACCAGGTGCTAAAACCCCATAGTAACAATAACAAACATATGATAAACCCTAACAAAAATGAGTCATTATTTGGACTCATCAGATGTGATGTGATTGGATACACCTCAACATACCAAACTCATTCAACATCAAAGGAATGAGTGTCATGACAAGAACATCATCAACAAATAATTTAAGGCTAGAAACTGGGTGTTGTTAAATGATTTAATATATCATTATTTCAAGGGAAAATTTCATACCAAGTGTGTCACCGAAAATTGTATACTCTTGAAGAAAGAGGCAATTTTGCGCTTAATTTGGTCCTATTTTTGGCACCATTGCATTAATCATCCTTTAAAGCAACATTTATAGGACCCTAAGACTCATTATTTTGGACCTTAAGGCTTATTCCACCCACAAATCATACAAATCCCGACAAACAACATTCAAATCGTTCAAATTCTAGAAAACCCACCTCAAAAACCCCTGGTGGGACTAAGTCGCCTAGGGTGGCGACTTAGTCCCTTTTGGGGGATTTTTCAATTTTGAGTGGGAAAACAACCAACTTAATTCAAATTTCTTATGGATGTTTGCCTGTGAGGACTAAATAATGAATAATTAGGTATTGATTCCTATAAATATATGTTCTTAGGTCATTTTTCACAACATTTTTTAGTCATTTTCAACAAAAAATCCAAGAGTCAAGTGTTGAATATCTTTATTGAATGGATCAATAAGGGAATTTTTTAGTGTTGAATATATGTGACTATTGAATGGATATAATGAAAAAATGTTAGACTCTGGAGAGCTATAATTGGTATGATGAGAGGTGTCAAAGAGATGTAGGAAATACTTTGGTTGGAATTATAGAATATGAAAGTGATTGTGAAATTATGCACAATATAATTAGAACTATACAACTTCCTTGTAAAAAGTGGCATGGTGAGGATTGTTTCCTATGTGTGGATTGCACAATGAGGTGAGGTGACTAAGAATTGTAATGATAATGAATACACACAAACTAGTGATCCAATCCAATTTGGCACTTATTGAGCTACATAATTCCATTAGGTGTTCCTAGTGATGACTTGTGCAAGCCTCTCACCTTGCTAGTAGCCACATCAAATTTGGGATGCATAGGAGGACTGGTGCAAAAATGGTGACAAAATCATATTTGGGATCCTTTTACCTCACTTGTTTGTATTAATGATACTATTATGCTTCAATAATTTATAATAAGTGAACAAAATCACTAGTATACCATGACGTACTACATATTGGAAGGGGTATACTTTATTAATTCACTAATGGGTGCAACTAATTCACTTGTACATTATGTCTAGTACTACATATCAAAAGGGGATCTACCTTGATAAATGAAACTCATTCCACAATCTACCCAAAATCAAGATGACCTTGTCTTGTATCTTTTTGGAAGAGATTACATTTATTTCTATGAGCATGGGATAGATGGAATACACTTGAACACTTGGTATGTTTAATACAAATATAATTACCCTTTTGTAAGAAAAATAGATAATACACAAAACTACTTACCTCAAGGTGTCATTGCTTGAATGTGTTGTCAGTGTTCATGTGCGAATGGAGCTATCTAGAGCATGGTAACACAACACCAATTCTATATTCAAATTCCCTTATTGATCACATGTTGAGGAAATGGCTCTAGAATGACTTAGAAGCTCTAGATGAGCTCCTTGTAAGATAATTTATATTGAGAAATATTCTTTCCAACCTTTAGAATGCTAGTAAGTTGGTTGATAATGGTTGGGTTGACTACAATATAGACCCCCTTTATGGTGGTTAACTTGAGGTGGTAATTCTACATGAATTCCTCAAGAAATTCTAGTTAAAACCCTTCAAACTTCTACAAAATTCTAATCAACGAACTTGATCAAACCCCTCAACACTTGGCCATTCAATCACTACATTTTTTTGCTTAGATTTCCTTTTGTATCCTATGACTGGACTGGTGACTATTGAATGGATCAAAACCAAGTGTCACCGTCTTTGGTTTTATTTTTAGTGGTCTTGTCTTGGATTCATTACCTAGTGGTGACCCAAACCCTCATGTTTTAATGGGGATACATAAATTAGATAGAGAATCAAAAGAATCTCCCTAGGGTTACATTTGTCATTTTGGGCCAAGCTTGCAAGAAAATTTATATCTTACAAGTGATAAAGGAGAGTGGGTTACCCTCTCATAAGAAACCATTAGATGTACAACTCACTTCATGGAATTAGACTTCACATAACTTTGAGTATATCAAGGACATCATTAGAGTGTCATGTACAAGCCTAGCATAGCAAACCCATTGATTATTTATCCTTTGTAGTGCACTAGTAAGTAGTTAGCTCTAGGATTTTTTTCACATCACTTTTAAAAATAGAATAGTAAGCCATGTATACTCTCCTCTTGCACCCTTGTATGAGCTTGAGGATCAAAATTGATCATCATGTGAGATCAATATTCCATAGTATTTACACCTAGCCCAAAGTATGTTTGTGAGCCTATAAAATTAAACATTCCTACTTGATTAGATAAAATGTTCTAGTGTCTTCGTTTTTGTCTTGTTTGTGTTAAACCTATGTAAAAGCTTGATTCTAACCTTTCTAAAATAAAAATTAATCAAAGCAATAAATTATGACCCTCATTTTCAACCAATTCAACAACCCCTTCAACTTTGATGATGATGATAGCCTTGTAGATCAAGACAAATATTGTGAAGATGATAGTCTTGTGGATCAAGATAAATATATCAGTGAACCTCTTTATCTTATACTTTCCTAATGATTCTATCTTGATTCTAGAGGACTCTTCCACATGGAATCTATTTTTGATGGCTCCTCCACCAATCATGGCTTAGTGACAAGCATGTTATTTATCACATCATAGGGTGGTCTCATCCTTAACACTTTTAAGATTTCTTTCCTATGCACCAACAATGTAATATAATATGAGGCCTTAATCACGGGTCTTAAAATTATAGTGCAATGGAACATACAATAGCTCCTTGTGTATGGGGATTTTGAGTTAGTTAGTAGGAAAGTAAAAAAAAATCAAACCAAGGATGATAAATGTGTTTCCTATAAAATATTGATTGAAAACTTTAAATAATATTTCACTCATTTCCAAGTTGAATAGGTACCTCACCTCAATAGTAGATTAGTTTATGTCATGGACATAATTGGTTCCCTCCTAAAGATGCCATACGATAGTCACTAATGCAAGTTATTAGTTGAGAAATCATTGACACTTGTGTATGACACCTTAGATACTAAATTGATATACATTTTTTTATCCCAACTCTCCCTAGTAACAAAATATCTTCACCTACCTCCACAACCAAATCATTCCACCTAACCTCTATAATAACCAATACATCTCCCTTCTACATTGTTTGTTCTACTTCACCTTCCTTGGTGATACTACATATTAAATGGGATTTTGTGGCACTTTACTGTAATGCCTAAATATAGAAGACTCTACTCTCACAATCAAATAAGTTTATGATGGTATTTATGGATCCAACACTAATGGTATGATCCTCGCTAAGAAAATTCTCAGAGTGAGATATTATTATCCTACAATAGAAAAATATGTGTCAGTATGTCAATAAATTCATACCTTGTCAATAGCACGAGGATCTCATGATTCATGTGTCATCTTAAGAACTATAGAAAATTACAAATATTTGGCCCTTTTCCACATAGGGCCTTGATCTCATTAGAAAGATTAAATAATCCTCCTCCAATGGCCATAAGTTCATTATCAACACCAAAAATTATTTCACCAAGTGGGTCGAAGCTATTTCACTCAGTTACACCACTAGCCAACAAATTTCCAAGTTTATCTTGCATCATATCATTTTTTAATGACATTACTTTCTTTATTATCACTAATAATGGTAATTCATTCAAAAATCATGAAGTATTTTCCCTATGCAATTAATTTTACATCAAGAATCAATGGTCCCCTCTATACTATCCACAAGGTAATGACCAAGAAGAGGCATCTATAGTGTAGAAAATTGTATACCTTAATAATTTCACATTATGTTTTGTCCCCCTAATTTATTGGACTTAATTAAGCTTCAAATTTTCCAAATTATGCATTCCAAAGCCTAATTTTTACCATTTTCCAAAAGATTGCAAGCTTGGGGTAGGACCCATTTGCCAATGGGTGAATGGGTCCTCCTTATCCAAGACCCAAATTCAAATATGTTGGTGGCATTTTAACATCCAAAACTCAAATATGAAGTCTTGGCTTTTGGAATCTAATTTTCAAGAAATTGGATAAACACCTATAAATACTTAGTTATTTTATCATTTGAAAGCTAACATACGTTATCTAGCATTCATGAGAAAAATCTATTGTCAAGAGCAAGTCAAGAGTAGCATTTCAGAACATTACTACAACAATTCAAGATCCAACATGTCAAGTCATATGTGTGTTCATGTCATTATTTTGTGAAGGCTAACATCTTTTTGTAGGTCTCCAAAGCATTCAAGAATTCAAGAAAGCAAGATCCAAATCCTTGAGGAGAAGTGTATGACTTCATACCTTCAAGGAATCCATTGAAGGGTGGTGAGTTGCAACATTATGTTCATCATTCCTTCCTTTCAATTATCATTCCTATCATTGGCATTGTCATTGTAGAAGTGGGAACACTTACACAAGTTTTGACTAAGACAAGCCCTTATATGGCACAACATTTCCCCCCTCTTTGAATGTGTAGGTTATAGGTTTGGAAAATATCAAAGGAAGATTGAAGGAAAATGATCAATTGTTGCATTTGTCGTCACCAACTTTGCCAATACATGGAAATTCACCTGCATAATTTATTGACAATATTCCGACAAGTTTGCAACCAGGAATCAGGAGCTCAGATCCAACACCAGAGGACTGCAAAAATAGTTTCAAGACCCCTTATCAAAGAACCATTCACCCTTGTGTGATTGAGTCCCTTTGCATATGTTGATTCCAAATTTTGGTGATAGGTACACATCATCAGACATCTCACAGACCCACTTGTAAATGAGTGTTTCTGTCTATTTATCTTTGGGATATTACATTTATCATATTAATTCATATAGTTTAATTAGGGAAATCATTCCAAATCATTTCCAATTCATTCCTAAGACTCAAAAGGATTAGATCCAGGTCTGATTGACTCACCTTGGAGGTTGAAATCCAATCTATGCACCTTGTTGATTTGCATCCCAATGAAATCCTAGAAATGATGGAATTAAACCTAGGTTTTGGAAATTAAACTTAAGTTATCCACATTTTTATGTTTCAACATTTAATAAAATTTTGATCAAAATCCTCAAGAAAGTTATCAGTGATGATGGGAACCTAAAACTCAATCCCACCCTATGTGCTTACTACACTAGTATCCACACACCTATAGGATCCACCCTCTATTCACTAGTCTTTGGAGTAGAAGCCATCTTGACAATTGATATTGAACAACCATTATTACACATCTCTTTGTGTAACCTCATAAGTGATGAAGAATATTGAGTTGTACCACTACATGAGATTGAGTTACTTGATGAAAGATGCCTTAATACCTTGAATCATCTAAGAACCTATTAAAATTGGCTTCTACCACATCTAGAACAAGAAAATCAAGGTTAGATAATTTGAAGTTGTCAACACAATACCAACCATTGTGCCTGACACTCAGACCCTATTTTGTTTCTAACAAAACGGGGGCCCCCTTTTCTTTTGTGTTATTTTCTCTCATTCTTTCCTTGTCGTCTTTTGATTATTTCTTTTCCCTTCTTCCCTTTTTCCCCTTTTTTTCTTCTCCCTTCTTGTTTCCCCTTTCTTCTAAGTGTCTTATGGGTATCAGGATTTTGGGATTCTCCATACTAGCATGCCAAATGGATTGGGCCCAATCTTTGAGGTTTATTCATCACTTCGTACTAGTTGTCGCTAATTCAAACTTTCACATGTTGGGGTGTTCATTGAAGTGAACCCTCAATCTTGAATGCCTAATGATGGCAATGTCACCTCGGTCACCAAGCCAATCACATCTAGTAGCACATTTATTTCACTGACAGTGTGTTTAAGTGAGCCATTAATGGGGTAGTTGGAATTCATGGAGTGGATTTATAGGCAAATGGCTAGTCATTTTTGTTATTTACCTTGTGCGATTGAAGAGATTTTTGAGCTCTACAAATTTCAAACCCTTCCTTTGTGAGTGCTTGCACTTGTACCCTTCCACCATTGTCACTACATTTGTGTTGGTTTGGTGTTTGGTTGTCAGTGCTCATTCATTTGTGTTGTGTGTGCATGGTCTTGTGCTCACTCGTGTTCACCCTTGTCCCTGCGCTCTTTTTCTAGGTAGGTATCGTGATCTCTTTCAGTTTTTGTGTGTGGGGCTTGTTTGTGTGTTGTTTTTAATTGATTCGATGTTCTCCCCTTTTTTTTCCTTTGTTTTTCATTTTTCCTCCATTTTTTTGGTTTTTCCTTTGTTCTTCTTTGTTTCCTTGTTTTTTTTTCCTTTTGGTGTTGTTGAATCAATTTTTGTCTTAACACGTCAATTGAGGATATTTTTTACGTCATTCGATAAGGCATTAAACTTCACCCTTGTTGAGTGTTTTTCCTTAGCATTTTTGGGTGATTTTTATTTTTGATTATCGTGTGTCATCTATTTGGTTTATTCTTTAATTACCTTTGTGTTACGCATTAGACCACATCGTCGAAGCTAGACGATTGACCCTTCCCTACCTTAGAGTTTTGATAATCAAAATTATGATCAAGTATCGGGTTTTAGTAATCATGATTACATTTTATTTATCGATTCGTTAAAGATTAAGTTGAGAACCTGATCCTCAAAACTTGACCTTTAAGCCTTAGTAAAAAGCCTATATTTTAAAGTTTTTTAGAGGTTGCTAATCAGATATATCCATTTTGATTAACTTCTTATCGAGGTTGAAGTTAAGTGACATAATTAAAGCCTGATCCCCAATACCTTAAAAGAAAAGGCTTTATTGAAATGAGTTAAGTATGTTGGGTGCCGATAGTCACAAAGTTTATTTCAAAGCATGTTTTGGTAAAATCTTAAATGAAATATCCAAGTTTCGATACCCAAAATAAGAGTTTTAAGTTAAAAGTAGTATGAATTTTGGATGTCGAATATCGGGATAAAGTCATACCAAACATTGAACTCATAGTCAGAAGCTAAGTGATACGCTCAATCCCTGATATCCCTCGAAGCCTTAAATAGTTGTTTGATGTCATTAATCAGAACTTCCTTTTAACTTATATAGTTCTTACAAGTAAGAAACAAGCCATACTCCCAAATCTTGTATCCCAAATGGTTTTCCACCTACTATCAAGTATCACTGGTTGATGATTCTTCTTAATATTTAAGTTGGTTATAAGCAAGAGGTAGACCATAACCCTGACCCTTGACTCTTGATGGACCACAAACAAAGAGTAGGATTTAAGGTGTTGTCATTAGTGTTTGGACTTCCTTCATTTAGGCTGTTTTAGCTCTTTGGTAGGTTGTAGAGGTTAGGTCCAAAGTCTAAGCCCCAAAAAGGCTTATTTTCCTTAGATACTCTTTTAACAAGCTATTGCTTTATATTCTAAGTTGTTTATTAGTTTATATAGCTTGGTTAAAAGGTGTGTTATCTTCTTTAAAGTATTTAATATGGATTATTCTAAAACATAGTGTTTTATATGTAGGATATATGTAGAAATGAAGTACCAATACAAAGCTTACCACCCTCCCTCGAATATGTCCTCTCCTTATACTAAAATTGGAGACACCAACTTGGGACATGTGGACATGGATGAATTTAGATAAAGGATCTACGTTGAAGAGACAAGGCATGTGTAGCCACTACATTGGCCAATTCGAGATTAGTGGAGGCAACTACCTTCTCAATAATTGTGCACTCTACGGAGTTAGTACTAACATGTACCCATTATTGTGACCACAAACATGGGATAATTATGGGATTAGTAGGAGAGGTGGTATTGGACGTAAGTTCATATATGACTGAAAGGGTGTTCAGGATCCCTACCTCTCCCCAATATGAGGATATGGATATGAAGAAAGAAGTGAAATATTTTAAGAACCATGAGGCAAGAAGTATCAACCAAATCAACAACCAAATGCTACTCAATCCTAGGAAGATGGCCCTCAAGATGGCCAAGGTACAACACATGAGTGAATTTTGGGAGGATACAAAAGACAATTACATTGCTGAGAAGAGTGTTTGCATACCCTCATGCTAGGGATTTCTACCCATGGATGGTCAAGTTTATCTTGACCATTTTTGATACTAAGTGAAAGAAGATTGATTGGGATATCCTAATCACTGATACTATACACAAGCAATTGAAGACTATCCTCCAAACCACCAAGTTGTACATGACATCATACTTGTTGTATTTATTGGTTGCTCAAGCCACTTTCCCAAGGTTGAACATAGTAGGTTCCTTCCAGCTTGGGGAGGTAACCATTTATGAACATTATCCTTAGTTTAAGTTGGAGGATAGTTACACCCATTTCTATCTTGTCAATGACAACTTCGTATATGCAATAATTAGAGGGTTGGAGGGAGATTTCTCTAGAAGAATCTTCATAGAAGCCATGCAAGAGCTTAAAAGCTAGGGGAATTGGTACACTCAATTAAAAACCTTCGTACATTAGAGTAGGCTTCCACAAATCATACATCTAACAAAATGATACTATTGGAAATTTTCAGGAAAGTGACAAAAATACATAAGTTGATAGCTAGAAAGCACATGTCTAGATATGCTTTCCTAATAAAGATTGGAGAATATTCATGTGCCAACATGCAAAACGCCAAGAGTACAGAGGTAGAACGAGAAAAATACTCCCTAGAGATGTATAATAACCCAATTGGGAAGATAAGCAAGGTCATAGGCTCCTTAGATTAGAAAAGTTAATTTGGGTGTACAAACAAGGGAAGGAGAGTAATAATCTCTCCAATTTTTTGTCTCTACTATCCTTAAAAGGATGCAAAAATATGAGAACACGA
The DNA here is from genome assembly GCA_007258455.2 of Sequoia sempervirens. Classification (NCBI taxonomy): domain Eukaryota; kingdom Viridiplantae; phylum Streptophyta; class Pinopsida; order Cupressales; family Cupressaceae; genus Sequoia; species Sequoia sempervirens. The sequence continues at coordinate 120,809,711 of VDFB02271358.1, forward strand.
AGGAGGAGCTTAAAGCTCAATTACCCCAATTGACAACCTGTATCCCCAATTTGATAGGACCAGTGGATGTAATTGCTCCAAAATTTTCCCTACAAGTAGTATTGAAGGGAGAGGTCAGACATTCTGATCTAGAGGGATGGATTCCAAAGGTGGACTAGTAGAAATATGATTTTTTGGTTTTGGCCAATAGGGTGCTAAAGAAACCAATAAATTCCTATCATTGCATTAGTGATAAGGATATTCTAGCCCCTCAAATTGAGGTGGGGATAGATAAAGAATTATTGGTTTGGGAGGATTACTGTGATGTCCCCATCCTAGTCAGCATAGCTGGATATGTGGTTAGCCTATTATTTCGATCCTCGTAGGCTAATAGATGTGTGCAGAGGATCATTTGAGGCAGTTACCCAGTGTTCTGGAGCTTCATTGTTGCAGTTGTTTCAGGTTGGGCCTTCGTAGAATCCTTCAGAGTGGTTTTTCAGAGACTTTCTATTTTTAGAAAGTCAGACAGGCGGAAGCTGCTATTTCAGGCAGGGCACCTGGTTCAGCTGTTTGGCTCAGAGTCGACCCAGTTCACCAGTTTGACGGTCAGATGGAGGAATAATGGAGTATTTAATGGTTTAATGAATAATTAATATTTTTGACTTTATATTAAAGTCACTTTATTAATTATTTAAATATTTAATTAAAAGGGTGTATTATAAAGTATTTATTATACTTTATAATAAAGTGATGATATTTGATATAATGAATAATTATTATTCATTAATGAGATGCCAATTAATTATTATTTCTCCTAAGTCTAAAGGGCGAATTTAATCATTTAATTAAATGATTATTAAAAAAAGTCATTGGGTCGAATTTTCAAGGAAGCTATATATTCACAGGAAAGAGACAAATCGAACGTTTATGATTTGATTATTTAATTTGTCTTCTATTTGCTCTGAGCATTGAAGTTTGTAAAACCTAGGGTTTTAGTAGACAAACGATTTTGGAGAATGATACCTCTTCAGAATCTGGCATACTGAGACTGTGCAATACCAGTTGAAGATTGTCTACTTGGTGGCTTCATTCAGAAGTTGCAGTTGATCATATTGAATCGATTTCAGGAAGGATATTCAGAGTTACTTCATCAGTTAACAGGGGCGACCTATCAGAGATTATTTTCACAGATATCTGGCATCCTTTTCATTGGGCCGTACTATATTCATTATTGCTGCTGGTACAGGCCGTACTACTGCTGGAAGGCCGTACTTTTTATTGCAAGTGAAACGCCTTTGGTTCTCAACATCTGTCAGTTGCATTTAGTGCGCCTGGGGTTTATGAAGATTTATTTTGGTCCTGTGATGGGAGATTCATGTTAGCCGTACTATCTCATCATTCTTTCAGGCAGTTGCAAGGGAAATCAAGTTCTTGAAAATAAATTCATATTTCATTCATATGTCAATTTTTGATATTGTAAATGCTCTGGATATTCAATAAACATATGCGCCTACCTTCTCTGAGCAATATCAAAGCTTATTCATTGCATTTAGATTTATTGTGAATTTTTTAGCATTTTTATAGTAAAATCATAGCTTTTCATGTTCAATGCAAAAACCTCAAAAAACACAAAAAACACAAAACTCTCAAAAACCATTATCTTCAGTTAGGGTTTGGGCAGAGAGTCACCTGGACTCTGACAGTGGTATCAGAGCACAGTTTTCCTGCCATCCTGTCTTTTTTAGTTGCTTTTTTAGAATACAGAGTGCTTTTTGGTTGCTTTTTCATGAGTAGAGACATTATTCATTATACCAAGGGTACCGGGACAGGTAGAGCTGAGGATTGGACAGGTCCACCTATTCTTGAAGGTGAGACAACGTCAGGAGTATTAGGTATTCACAGATCTAGCTCCAACAACAGCGAGAACAGTGTTGCAACCCTGATGGCAAACTGTGAGATTCCTACAGAGACACTTAGGGATTTAGGGAAAGCACATGCAGAGGGCGACATTACTGATGAGGAGTTCAGACGCATGCATGATAACATGATGGACATGATGTCCCAGTTGATGGGCACTATTAGGCAGTGTACTCCATCACAGCCACATTATATTCAGATTGGACAGTCGAGCAGGATTGTAGGGGTGGACCAGCCTTTGGCATCAACACCACGACACCACGACCTGCCATCACCGATATCCGGGGGCAGAGCAGCAAGGGCATCATCAGGAGTTTTAGCCGCATAATGGCATGTTAGTAGCAGACGTGACTAGGTTTCACGGTGAGTACCTATCATTGGCACCTAAGATTAGGCAGGCATTATCTTTTTATGAGTTTATGGATGTTCATAAACCTAGAGGAGGAGGCAGATTTGACCGTAGAGCTCCTCAGCATCAGCAGCCACTGCCACAGGTGAATAGGGATTTGCAGTATGTAGTTAGCAAGATCACCTTGCCATATTTTGATGGGTCTGATAAGACGTCAGCGAGGTCTTGGGTCTAGAAATTGGACAACTATCTATCACTGAGGCCTATGCAGGAGGACGAGGCCATTAAGTTTGCTACTTTGCATCTTGATGGACTTGCACATGATTGGTGGCATCACGACATGTACACACTTGGCCATCATGCAGTTACTACCTATTAGGAGTTCACTAGCAGGCTCATAGAGAGTTTTGATAAGAAAGATCTGGAACTCTACTTCAAAGAGCTAGCTCAGCTCAGACAGACAAGTAGCTTGGATGCGTATGTCAGTGAGTTTCAGAAGGTTGCAGTCATGGTGACAGGAATTTCAGAGCGGAGACTTGTTATACTCTTCGTCGAGGAGTTGACAAAGCCTATGAGAGGTTGGGTCAAGGCATTTGATCCTCCTACCCTTCAGGAAGCCATGAGGAAGGCGCGGAACATGGAGCTTGCAGCACCTCGCACCAAGTTCACTTCAGGTTCAACACCCTACATGAGGCCTAATAGGTCTTTTGATAGGAATAGACCCTTTGACAGGAGGAGGGATCAACCGGATCCTAAGAGACAGAATGCACCACCCTTTGACAGAGAAACACTGAACGACTTGCGGAAGAAAAAGTTGTGTTTCTGGTGCAAGGCACCCTACGATGAAAAACATGTATGCCCACTTCGTCCCAAGGTCAAAAATAATCAGATGGAATGGTTTTATGAGGGCGAAGAGCAATCTGATCTGTCAGACCAGCAAGCTGATTCCGAGCATTCAGATGATAACAGGTCCGAAAATGAGGGTGAAAACAAAGGAGGAAGGAAGCTACAAGAAGCACACTTGACTAGCCTTCAGAGAGATGGGTCATTTAGGCTTCGCGGGCTTCTAGAAGGTCAGAAGGTGATCACGTTATTAGACATGGGTGCCACACATAATTTCATTGATGCACGGTTGGTAGAGAGACGTGGTATTCAGACAGAGGAGTTTGAGGGTATCCGAGTCAAGGTGGCAGATGGGTACACCCTCAAATGTGACCGAAAGATTACTGATCTTCCAATGCGACTGAACAACTATGAATTCAAGACTGAATTCTATGTTGTTAATATGGGAGATACTGATGTGGTGTTAGGGATGGCATGGTTGCACGATTTGGGTGAGTTCACACTCAATTTGCGAGACATGGAGATGAAGTTTAAGGTTGATGGGAGACCTCATGTCATCAAGGCTATTCGAGACAGTAATCTGAGGATGGTTTCATTCAGGCGGATGGAGAGGCTCATTCGCCATGATATGGTTGACTGGGCAGAAAAATGCATGTTGATGCCAGCCCAGCAGGAGCAGCAGAAGGGTGAGTACCACCCCGACATTCAGATATTGAGGACTAAACACTCCAAAGTGTTTAGTGACATTCCACCTGGTAGACCTCCAGACAGAGGCACAAAGCATATCATTGAGTTGGAGGAGGGCGCAAAGCCCATTATGATCACACCCTACAGGCATCCGAAACGACTCAAGGATGAGATAGAGAAGACCATCAATGAGTTGTTAGCTATGGGACACATTAGACCTAGCAAATCACCTTTTGCTTCATCGGTTGTATTGGTGAAGAAGGACGGGTCACTTCGGATGTGTATAGACTACCGCCAGCTAAACAAGAGGACGATTAAGAACAGGTACCCGATACCACGCATTGATGAGCTGATTGATGAGTTGCACGGAGCTATCTTCTTTACGAAGATTGATTTGAGATCAGGGTACCACCAGATTCAGATGAGGGAGCAAGACATTGAGAAAACCGCTTTTAGGTGTCATTGCAGTCACTTCGAGTTCTTGGTTATGCCCTTCGGTCTAACCAATGTCCCTGCCACCTTTCAGGCTACTATGAACAGGGTTTTCAGTTCTCAGCTGCGGAGATTTGTATTGGTCTTCTTTGACGACATTCTGGTATATAGCAGGTGATGGGAAGAGCATTTAGCTCACTTAGACACACTTTTGGGTATCTTGGCTTACGATTCTTTATATGCCAAGGAATCCAAGTGTGAGCTTGGTATGGAGGAGTTGTTGTATCTGGGGCACATCATCAGTGCCAAGGGAGTGAGTATGGACCCTAAGAAGGTCCGAGCAATAGTTGAGTGGCCGGTACTTGAGAACCTTACGCAGCTCAGAGGCTTCATTGGGTTGTGTGCTTTTTACAGGAGGTTTGTTAGTGGGTTCTCACGTCACGCCGCACCCCTTACTGACTTGACAAAGAAGGGGGCGTTTACTTGGTCACCATAGGCACAGGAGTGCTTTGACAGGTTTAAGGTGATCATGACTTCATGTCCAGTGCTAGCATTGCCTGACTTTACGAAGTCATTTGATTTGTTTTGCGATGCTTCAGGAGAGGGCATTGGTGCCGTTTTGATGCAGGAGCGACACCCTATTGCTTTTGAGAGCAGAAAGCCTAGGGGTCCTGAGAGGTTCTACAACATTTACGACAAGGAGATGTTATCCATTATGCATGCTTTGGCTAAGTTCGGGCAATACTTGGTAGGCAGCAAATTCAGTGTCCGTACAGACCATAATAGCCTGAAACACTTCCTTGGACAGCGAGACTTGAATGAGAGACAGCAAAAATGGGTCAGCGAACTGCAGTCGTATGACTTTGATATCACCTTCATTAAGGGGAAGCAGAATGTTGTAGCTGACGCCTTGTCTCGTAGACCTCAGTTGAATGCCATGGCACATATCGCAGAGGACTGGAGGCATCGGATTATTGCAGAGTATGCTAAGGACCCATGGGCCTCTAGCATCATTGATAGGACAAAGCAGGATAGCAGGTACACCATTGTAGATGACTTGATCATTTACAAAGGGCAGATTTTACTGATTCCTGATTCCGAGTTGGGAGCTACAGTTTTGAGAGCCTTTCACGATCTTCCTATGGCGGGCCATCCTGGCTACTTCAAAACATATAAGTTGGTTCGGGAACGGTTTACTTGGAGAGGGCTGAAAACTGATGTTCTCCAGTATGTTCGAGAGTGTTCTGTTTTCCAGCAAAACAAGCAGGAGCACACTTATCCTGCTGGATTGCTCCAGCCACTTCTGATACCTGACAGGAAGTGGGAGTGTTTATCGATGGACTTTATCATGGGTTTGCCGAAAGCCGAAGGTAAAGATTGCATCTACGTAGTGGTTGATCGGTTGACTAAATATGCACACTTCTTCCCGATTACTACTACATTCATAGCATTGCAGACTGCAGAGGTTTTCTTCAGAGAGGTATTCTGGTTGCATGGGTTGCCTCAGACGATAGTCATCGATAGAGACAGTCGGTTCATGAGCAACTTTTGGTAGGAGTTGTTCAGGCTTTGTGGGACCGAACTGACACCGAGTACCAGCTACCATCTGTAGACAGATGGGCAGACAGAGATTGTCAATAAGTGGGTGGAAGGTTACTTACGCAATTACATAGCTGGACAGCAGAGAGCTTGGGTGAGGTGGATATATCTCTGCGAGTATTGTTATAACTCGACTCACCACATGACGATACAGATGACACCCTTCATGGCTTTGTATGGGTATGAGGCGCCCAACCTTTTGGACCTAATACTGAGTGATATCAGAGTGCCAAGTGCAGGGGATATGATGCAGAGTCAGCAGGACATTTTGAGGTCTCTTAGAGATAGTATCCAGCGGGCACAGAATCAACAGAAGCAATATGCTGATCAGAAGAGGGTTGAGCATTCCTTTGATGTGGGTGATATGGTGTACCTTATGTTGCAGCCGTATCGTCAGTCTACTCTGCGGAAGAGTGGGGCAGAGAAGTTGAAGCCTCGTTACTATGGCCCATTTCGTGTTGTCTGACGAGTGGGTGAGGTTGCTTATGAGTTGGACTTGCCAGCAGATAGCAGGGTTCACAATGTGTTTCACGTTTCTCACTTGAAGAAGGCATGAGCCCTCTCCAGTTCTGCCACCCCTTGATGACGAAGGGAAATTGATACTAGTACCTGAGGCGAGATGAGAGAGAGACACCTTCGGAGGCGGTGATCAGGGAATATCTGATCAAGTGGAGAGATTTGCCAATTGATGATGATACATGGAGTCAGAGGATATTTTACAGCATCCAGAGTTGAGATTGCTTGAGGACAAGCAATTTCAAGGAGGGCGGACTGTGATGTCCCCATCCTAGTCAACGCAGTTGGATATGTGGTTAGCTTATTATTTTGATCCTCGTAGGCTGATAGATGTGTGCAGAGGATCATTTGAGGTAGTTACCCAGTGTTCTGGAGCTTCATTGTTGCAGTTGTTTCAGGTTGGGCCTTCGCAAAATCATTCAGAGTGGTTTTTCAGAGACTTTCTATTTTTAGAAAGTCGAACAGGCGGAAGCTGCTATTTCGGGCAGGGCACCTGGTTCAGCTGTTTGGCTTAGAGTCGACCCAGTTCACTAGTTTGATGGTCAGATGGAGGAATAATGGAGTATTTAATGGTTTAATGAATAATTAATATTTTTGACTTTATATTAAAGTCACTTTATTAATTATTTAAATATTTAATTAAAAGGGCGTATTATAAAGTATTTATTATACTTTATAATAAAGTGATGATATTTGATATAATGAATAATTATTATTCATTAATGAGACGCCAATTAATTATTATTTCTCCTAAGTCTAAAGGGCGAATTTAATCATTTAATTAAATGATTATTAAAAAGAGTCATTGGGTCGAATTTTCAAGGAAGCTATATATTCACAGGAAAGAGACAAATCGAACGTTTATGATTTGATTATTCAATTTGTCTTCTATTTGCTCTGAGCATTGAAGTTTGCAAAACCTAGGGTTTCAGCAGACGAACGATTTTGGAGAACAATACCTCTTCAGAATCTGGCATACTGAGACTGTGCAATACCAGTTGAAGATTGTCTACTTGGTGGCTTCATTCAGAAGTTGCAGTTGATCATATTGAATCGATTTTAGGAAGGATATTCAGAGTTACTTCATCAGTTAACAGGGGCGACCTATCAGAGATTGTTTTCACAGAGATCTGGCATCCTTTTCATTGGGCCGTACTATATTCATTATTGTTGCTGGTACAGGTCATACTATTGCTGGAAGGCCGTACTTTTTATTGCAAGTGAAACGCCTTTGGTTCTCAGCATCTGTCAGTTGCATTTAGTGCGCTTGGGGTTTCTGAAGATTTCTTTTGGTCCTGTGCTGGGAGATTCATGTTAGCCGTACTATCTCATCATTCTTTCAGGCGGCTGCAAGGGAAATCAGGTTCTTGAAAATAAATTCATATTTCATTCATGTCAATTTTTGATATTGTAAATGCTCTGGATATTCAATAAACATATGCGCCTACCTTCTCTGAGCAATATCAAAGCTTATTCATTGCATTTAGATTTATTGTGAATTTTTTAGCATTTTTATAGTAAAATCGCAGCTTTTCATGTTCAATGCAAAAACCTCAAAAAACACAAAAAACACAAAACTCTCAAAAACTAGTATCTTCAGTTAGGGTTTGGGCAGAGAGTCACCTGGACTCTTACAATTACACCCCAATTTTGCACAAAATATAGGCAACGTAGGTACACAATATTTGATCAAGGTTGTAGTGATTGAAGAAGAAGATCAACCATCAGGATAAACTTCCTAAATGGTTGAAGGTTGCACAACTAAGGGTCAAGATATTAAATAAGTGTAAAACCAAATTGAATAAAATTAGAGGTCTAGTTGAATAGGCTATGACCAAGATTCAACAATTTGTTGACGACTTGGATTGCACATTCTAGGAAACACCTGATTTAGTGAAAGCTCCCAGTAAAATGATAGAAGAATTAAAGAAGCTAATGTAGGGTCAAGTTACCCAGGTGGAAATTGATAAGATGATGAATAAGAAGACAAAGCTTCACTCATTCCAAGAAGATTTGTCTGCCTTTGTCAATTTGCAAGAACAAATGGAGAACTTGTCCTTCAATTAGAGAATAAAGCTTCAGTATCATTAGGGCTCACCAATGGAGAAGATGAACAAAGTAATCTCTTCCTTCACCAACTTCTTCCCCAATTAACTAAAGTCAGAGTTCCCAGTTTTGTTTTAATTTTGAATAAATTTGTAAATAATCAACACCTAGGTTGTAATATTAAATCTGGCGTTTGATTCCAGTTTACTTTCAGTTAGCTTTTTGGTTTCTTTAGATTAAGTTTAGTTAGTCTTAGAAATGAAACTAAGGCGCTTTAGTTTGCTTTTAGTTATGTTGACATTAGGCTTGATGGTCTAATCTATACAAGAATGGATTTTTGAAACTTTCTAGATATTTGGAGAAGAATTCCATGTACTCTGAAGAAGAAAAGTTCATTGCCAAAAAAATATTGGATTTGTCGTCACTGATTTCCAATAGGTCGGAAATCAACATCCAACTTTAGTCATTTTCAAAATATTAAGCATTTGTTCCACAAAATGATTAGTCCTTAGAATAAGATCTCTATTTGAAGTTTCCTTGAAGAAATACTTATCAGGTCAAGAATCTTTATTTACAAAAAAATATTATTATGTAAGTTGATCAATGTGGTCCCTAAATAAAATTTTCAATAACTTTCGATTGGTCTGAATACCTAGATGTCCTTTTTATAAGTCAATGTCCATTTATACCCCTTGTGTCGGAATCTCTCATTGTCTTACAAAAAAAATAGTAGTGTATGGGAGAAGTTGGAATAAATTCATCCAAGGAGGAAATATAAAAAATTCTATGCTACCCCAATTTCAAGGATGGGGATGGCAGGGACATGGGATGAGTTTTAGGGACAACTTTGTTTAGGATCAATTTTGGGGATAGCAAGTGACTAGATGAAAATAGAGAAAATGTAAAATATATATAAAAAAATCAAATATTTATATGGTAACATTGATAAAGCACTTATCATTATATTGTAAAATCCTTAATACATAACATTTGTGATGAATTGAGAGTTCAAATGAGAGTTGAACAAATTAACAAATACCAAAACTGAATTTGTGTGGGCGTGTGAAAAAAATTTAAAAATATATAGAATTGTGTTAGTGAACAGATTTGTCTTTATGAAAATATATGATTACCAACTCTATAACCTACTAAATAAAGACAAAAGGTTCCTAATAGTTGGAGAGATCATCATTTCATTGGTGATCTTCCTCTAAATTTTGGTGAAGTACAACTCCCTCAAATGGTTCAACTAACCTTTGATGGGTATGGTTTTAACTAGAAAGCATGAAAGACACACTAACACTGATTCATATCTATGACATCAATGCAATAAAACTTAGAACGAATACTATCAATCTCCTAACACAAAAATCATGATTTCAATAGCAGATGGAACGATCTCTCAAGCAAAGCTTCTTTTAATCCCAAAGAGGATGAACATAACACAAAGAAGCATCCAATTCACAAAGGAAATAACTTCATATATTTATTCAAGCTCATAGACTAATATCTAAATACCAATATTATGTTCAAAACTCAATGCTCATAGACAATGGATAACTTCAGAATCAAGACAAATCCAAAATGATCCTCCTTTATTTTCTATTACATTATAGTGTAGTTATGAAAACCAAAATTTGAACCCCAAAATTGTCCTCAAAATATACATTTATAGAGCCTCATTCTTGGATCTTTTCCATTAATGTAACCACCATCTTCCCAAGCGGGAATTTCGCAAATTATTACCTAATTCTTACATAACCGAGATTTTCAAGAGCATTTATGACTATTTTAGAAGCATCATAATTACATTACTCTTATTGATTTGATTTTTATGGGTTAGTGCATCACTGCTTCTTGTATGTATGCCTTGTGGCTTCTTGTATGTGTGAGTGACTTGCAACCTTCAGATTTTGCATTTAATTACATAACCCTCGCAATCTCACTCATACGAATTGGTTTAATTAAGGGATACCAGTCGACGCAAAAGCTCATCAACTAGGAATTCAACAAAATCCCATCACATCAACCACTGCATTCATTTAATTCCAAAGCAATTGCCAGTGTCCTTGCAATTGCTAGTTGCTCCTGAGGAAATTCTCCCAAAATTCACCTTACAGACATGACATCTATTTTCTATAAATTTAGAGGAACTGTCTTCATTTTCACATACCAATTTCATACTCTCAAGATGTCGAGCACTTCGAGTGATGCCACTTCGAAGAGCAATTTTCTGAAAAATTGAGAGTATATATGCAGTTTAGTTAGGCAACTAGTAGTAGACCAACTCAAAGAGATGTTCATCAAGAGTGATGTAGGAGTCATTAGGATAATCATCGAGGAGAACTTCCTCTCCCAAGTGCATGTTCACAACTCCGCACTTCTGAAACCGTTCCTGTACAGCATCACCTGCACCTCCAATAAGCTAGAATGGGGTATTAGAGTTGCAGAGCATTTGATAAGGCCGATGTACCTAGCAAGAGTGGAGGCAGCCATTGGGAACTTCAACGAATACCCATGAGTAGGTTTGGTGGGGGACGCCATATGTATTGCCACGAATCTCCAGCATGAGCATGCTAGGCAAGCTATCACCCTCCTTCATGTTGGGTTAGAAAGGAATGACATGGATATGTTTGCCCATTTCACTGAATGGAACAAAAACCTATTTTCACCAGCGCAAATAGAGAGGTTGCAAGAGGTGGCGGAAGGAATTTGTATTCTAATGTTCACTCTTTGTGTCTAACAAAATGTACTGGAGACTCCCCTTTTTGATGTAATATGATATATATATAGAATTTTTTTGCATTTAATTCCTCTGTGCAATTTGGTGAAATTGATATTCTCTATTTCTACTCAATGTGCTTTATTTTCCCCGTAATGCATCTTTTCTATTTTTGCAACTGTAATGAATTTCCATGGCCTCTAGTTTTATTTGATATTCCCCCTATAGAACAACAAACTTTGATAATTTTTGTTTATGTTGAACGTCCATGTATAGCTTTTACTTCGACACTGCTATCCCTTGCTTAATAACACTTTGAAAAACACCAGTCTAAGAATAATGTAAATGAACCAATATCGGGCCCCGACGAGGTTTTGGAAATCTCGTCGAAATCCAATATGGTTGTAGAAAGCTTCTTAGTTATAACTTTATAATTTTCTTTTGAGATGTATGCTGAAACAATCAAGTGCTACACAAAAACTCTTCGCCGTTGGGAATAAAATAGGTTTTTGAAACCCTATCGAGGACCGAAAAAGGTTTTGAAACCTTGCAAAAGTTCTAAAATAGGGTTGGCTCCATCTTTCACTTAACCTTCTTGTTTAATTGGCACTCGATGAGGTTGTGAGAACCTCGTCGAACTTTGATGTTGCTTCCATAACTTGATCAAAATAGCGAACTTGAAATATCATACCAAAGGGAGGTTGTGACAACCTCGTCGGATCTCGACAAGGTTTTGAAAACTATAGGAAAGACTTGACAATTTTTAATTTAGACAAAAATTTCAAGATGGAACGTAGTTTTGGAAAAATGATAGAAACTATGGTAACAACTTGCAAACACATTTAATATTTCATATAATAATAATATTATTTTATTTTATAATAATAATGACATTTGAATCTTTTATAGTAAGATGCTTCATTATTGATCAATGATAATATGATAGTCATAAAGATAATTGTCTAAGTTTTTAATTTTGATCCCCATTTCCAAACGCCCTCATTGTAATCAAGTTTCTTATGTGACAAAAAATCCCAATAACTAGTGGAGGTAGTGGAGCTCTGAATGGAGTTGAGGAGTAGCACCCCTTATGGGTGTCTAGGGGCAATGCCCCTATCAAGGTTGAGGGGCAACGCCCCTCGTGGGGGTCTAGGGCAACGCCCCTATTGAGGTCAAGGGCTAGTGCCCCTCACAAGGTTTGAGGGTAGTGCACTTATCACGATACGGGGTGAGCTCGAGAGACAAAGCCCCCACCACCAAAGCCCAAAAAAAGGCCTATGGATCACATAAACCTTCATGACACGTTTTCACAATTTTATCATTGTTTATAGTGTTCAAGTTTTTAAATAGAAAAATATTACATTTTTTTGGGGATGGTTGGCTATCCCTAAGACAATTGAGGTACATTACAGACATCCCCACCCATTTTGGGGATGGCCAACCATCCCCTTTAATTTTCTAAGACGTTCCAAGTTTTTGAGACATCCCTTGCATTTTCCCCCAATTGGGGAACAACCTAGGGATGTCCACTAGGCATCCCCGCGTCCCTAAAACGTCCTAAAAATCGAGATACCCAAAAAAAAAAATGTTGGGGATGCGTCCCCAAGTTTCTTTGAAAAAATATTAAGAGGTTATCAAGTTGTCGCCACTCTAAAACAAGTAGAGAGATCTTGGTGTTTCAATTGATTGCATATAGAGACAATTGAAGCAAAAGCTCCACATGACCATCGAACTGCTATCACCTAATATCCCCATTTTTTAAGAAGATTGCGGTCTTTTAAAGCTCTCATAAAGAGTATAAGTGTGCTCCAATTACCCAAGAATCCAGTTTTCGGTTCTCATTTTAAGGACAATATTATTACTGTCTTCTAGCAAATCACCATTAGAAAGTACTAAGAAAGTTTGTCGAGTGCATAATATATTGAGACTCAAATGTAATTCCCATTAAGGGCAACTGTTAGTTTCCATTAAGTCTTCATTATCTTTCTAGATCATTGTCTATCTTACAATTTGCTTGGCTGTGATGATCACACTTCTTACTTAAATAAATAAGAAAAGTTATCATCAATTTTGTTTGCAATTGGGCTCACTTTAGACTCCCATAGTCGTCTTAGGTCTACTATAATCAGTCTAGTGGTTTGTGGGAATGCTTACGTTAATTTAGAAGGTTGGATATATATTATTTTGATTTATTACATGCAATATGAATAGACCATCTCATGTAAGCTAGATCCTCAAATTCCGTCTCATTGCAGAATTTGTTTCCCCTTTCTACAAATGAATAATTAATTTCTTGCAATAAAAACCATACTCTCTTCTTGCAATGCTCAGAAAGCAACTTTGGTCCAAACTCCATCACATACTTTAATCAATCAATCAATTAGACACATCCAAAAAGTTTGTCATTGGAGCCAAGTCCCAAACTTCCATTGCTACTTCAGCTGTTGTAGAATGACTACCAACAGGTTCTCGCACAAGAAAACATATATAGGTTCATTGAAGTTGTGACAAAATCTCCTCTATTTCCAAAATTTCCTGTAATATAACGAACTATGTCTTGTTATCTGTTCAAGCTTCCTCTTTTTTGACTTAAAATTATGGTTATGCAAGAGTTAACAATAGAATCCTTTGCCAATAGTTTTGAAAATCTCACCGTAAAAAAATTGTACCTCTTTAGCAGAATGTTTTTTACAGGCCCAATTACCATAGCAATGTTTTTTTATGTCAAGGATTTAATAAAAACTATAGAAGTTGAGTAAATAGGAGTAGGCTTTAGAATTAGCAATCTAACAAAAATAAACTAACACCGTCTTCAGAGGTACTTAGCCACTGCATCAGAGGTTGCATGTTTTTCAAATTTTGCTAAAGAATTAACTAGTGTTGGCTGCTTGAACTTTATACTCATGACAAACTGGTTGTAATTGAGAGAATTTTCATCACAGTCATCGGCTGCTTTGGTTTTGACCTTGTTTTATGTGCCATTCTTTCTTCCCTGAAGGTAACTGGATCTCTTTTATTTGTATAGACATCAAAGTTATTGCTTAAATCTTTTGACAAAGTCAGATATCCAGTTCATCCGATTGTATAAGGAATGGCATGCTTTCATATCCTTCTGTACATTATGAAAAACTTGTGTATTCAGAAAGAGGGCCATAACATAAGTAAAATTGTTTTAGGATTCAGTCAAGTAACATTCAGCTATTCTTTCACTTCCAGTGAAAGAAATGTTACCCAGTTGTTAATTGTGTCATCTTCAACTGCTCACAATTAACAAACACACCAAACAGATGTTTAGAAATGCTGTGGAAAATTTTGGCTAACATAAATTCTATAAACATCTGCATTATTTATCAACGACCTTTAAATTTTAACTCCTTCAGATTTATCCTATATTAAACATCCTTCATACTCAATATTTTTTTAATTTACAGCAATACAGAAGACCAAGCGATGCCCTCATATCAAAATAAATTTGGAGAATGTATATATAACTAATTAATTGTTTCCTCCAACTTAGAAAACGAATGGGAGGTGATGATGATGCTTATGTCCTGCAATTTACCAGGAATCAATTGCAACATAAACAGAAGTTCAAATAAAATGTTATAACTGACATCCCACACAAGTTTTATTTTTGAATGTATAGATGAAAAAATCTGGCCAACAATATCACAAATGAGATCAGTCTAACATATTTGAAAGAACTTGGATTGGAAACTTTCTTTTAGAAAATTTGTTGTAGATAAAACAATGTTGAAAGAAATATCTCTGCATGTATAAATATGTCGTACACTAACATAAGAAAATAAAATATGACTACAAGCTGCAAAGAAATGTTACCTCTGCACACTACAAGAGAGTTCCGTTTCTTTGTCGTTCACAAACTCAGAGAAAAAGCAGTGCCAGACATTTTAAAACTAAATGACAATTTATTGATGGTTCAAAGTTGTAATCCCAACAAAAAACACATAGAACCCATGGATGCCTTCGGCCAAAATGTAGTAGCTGAAGTCAAAATGCATGGTCTTAAGAAGGTTTGTAATACTTGGCAGGCACAAATGGCATTTTAGTCACAGATGCCTCATAAGTCTTCCCACGCACCACGACTTTCAGCTCTGTCCCATTTTTATGGTTACCGGATGCTACATACCCCATGGATATGTTTTTCTTCAAGCAAGGGCTAAACCCCCCACTTGTGACCTCTCCAATAGTTTTTCCTGAGGCATCAGTAATCTCACTATGGCTTCTTGGAGGTGGACCAACTGAAAACATGCCAACCCTACGCCTCAGAGGACCTTCTGCCAGCTGTTTTAATATAACCTCAGAACCAAGAAATCCACCTTCTGCTCTTCTTCTCTTACCAATTGTCCATGCAATACCAGCCTCTACTGGCGTTGTGTCCTGATCCATGTCATTTCCATACAGACAAAGACCAGCTTCAAGCCTCAAACTATCGCGAGCACCTAAACCTGTCAACTTGATTTTCTCTTCCGATTTCTCCAAGATGGCCTTGGCAAGATCAACTGCATGCTCTGAAGGAACTGAAATTTCAAACCCATCTTCCCCTGTATACCTGAGTCATGAATTAGATATAATCAATATTTACCGGGCCAACAGACAGGCAAAATCTTATTGAACTCATCAAAACTATTAATTGCATGAGCCCATACTAATATTTCTATCAAGCTTCAAATTATTCTTGTTGTAAAGGAAGAGCATAACAAATGTTTTTAAGTTAAGACAGGAAACAATAATTCAAACCTCAAACCCTGCTTTAAAAGCTCACCTTCCTGACTAATATGCTAACTGAGAAACCCGATATTGCCAATAATAAACTGAACGGAACTTTGAAAACTTAATAAGCATATATCATCAGGAAAAGTTGTCTACATTATTAGGGCACTCCGACAAGAGAACTAACAGAAAATAGGGGTAACCAAAGTATCTTGGAGACTTAGAAGACTGCAAGATAAGCAGGAAGCATAAGCATGGAAGAGAAAACAAAACTTACGAAAATTTATACCTATACTTATATACTCATACATACACATATTTATTGTTCCTTACCATGCTTGTGGTTCTCCCTATTTTTATATTTCTTACTTGAGCCTTCGTTTGTGCCTTGATCTGTGTGCAGCCTGTCTCTCCTCTCTCTATTTAGTCTGCCTTGGTCTGTAACTAAACATTTTCATGTCTCCTGAAGCTCTCTAGCATCCTGATGATAGATCACGGAGTGTGATCTGAAACACTGATTCAAAATCTCTTACACAGTCTAATCCAGAAACGGCATTGATCAATATCATGGATTGTGGAAATCTGATGTTTTTATTTGACAAAGGGAATGCTATATGGACAATCATTTCTAAATTAAACATGGCACAAAATGCATGTTAGGACCAGATCAGTGAAGAAAAGGGCACAGTAGCTTGTCTGGCAGAAGATCAGCTCATGTTTGAGACCAGAAGATGCAAAAGGTCAAAGGATCAGCCAACTGTCATTAGACGAGAGTTTACTGTCCAAGACTCCAAACGAAAGAGGCAAGTAGAAAAGTAATCTGTGGATATCTCAAGATGACCACTCAATATTATGTTTTCTGTAACTAGCTTGCCACGATTACTTTATTTCTTGGTATTATTTTTTCATGTCTTTTTTTTAAAGAAATGTTGTCACCTTTTGTTAACAGAACCAGGAAACTTTAAGAGTCTGGTTTAGACAACCTGCATATATAATATATTATGAACTTCACTGCACACTTTTCATGAAAAGAGTCAAGAAACAACAGAATTGGGAATCATACAATCCTATCAATGCATACATTTAAAGAGAGTGAAAAGGAATCGAGACAGCTAATCAAACCATATAACCTGTAATCATCATAGAGAGCCCACTTCAACAAAACAATGAAGGAAAATATTTACTCTTTGGAAATGAAAAAAATTAAAAATCCAGTTTGGAGAGTAAGTATTGAATTACAGATAACAATATTGTTCTTAAGATCACAATAAACAAGTTGTGCATGGTAAGATGTGATCTTGAGCCCAGTGGTTATCAAAAGGACAACTAAAAACAAGGTTCCAATGTGTTATAAGTAGAAACAGTTTATAGGCAAAGAGAACAAAACAGAATACCTAGAGGGCCTTAACAAATAGAATGCAAGGGCTGTGGAATTCCATGTTTGAACTGTAATACAAGATTGTATAACTCATATTCTACCAGTTCTATACAATGATCTGAGAGGTCAGATCTATCAACCAAAATTGACTAACATGCCAACTATTTAATGAATATCTATTGTACAATAAACACATTAGTGTTGAAATACGGAGCAAATAGTAAAATGGAAATACTAAAAATATAAAGTTTAAATCCAATTACAACTTTAACAACGAAACAATGAAGAAGTAAGTAGAAGTCAACAAACTCATAAAACTATACACATAACCCCTAATGTATCCAAAGAAACCCTTGCGAAAAGAAACTTCACCACCAAAGAAATCCAAGCTTTTATTAATCCTCAAAGAAAAAAGTATATCAATAAGATTTTTTTATCCCTCTAGTCTGACAATAATCCAACAACATAAGCATACCTCCAAAATGAATCCACTACCACATGCCTCCAATATATAGGAAAATGGGAAACTAGAAACCACAAATGGTTTCCCAAAACTAGCACCCAAAACCATAAGTCATAGCAAAAATCCAATGCCCCCATGGTCATGGTCAAGCCACCCAAAATAGTAACTCTTCTTATTCGTCATAGATGTCATGGATTCTGTCATAATAGTCAAATTGACCAAAATCCCAATCCTAGGTGTTCCATGAGGGCACTGATTGCCTTCTCATAGCACCAAATATAGAAAATATTCTTATAACTCTCAATTTTGACCGATCTTATGTAAATTCTCTATTTAATGTATTTTTACACAATAGTCAAGATTTCCCATAGAATAATAAAATAATAAGTAAAGCGCCCTCTCTCACTTGGGCATCCATCTTAACCCATTCCATGATGATTGGAAACTAGACATTATTTATCTACACTATTAATCAAGAGTTATGAATGGCAACAAATGGCACCCCTTATCCTAACATTCTCCCACTTGAGATTTACATTGCAAAGAAAAATGGAAACTAAAAATAAATCAAGTGCTAGAAGAGGCAAGGCACATTGCCTCTCTACACCAATTGAATTTCTACATGCTCATTGGCTTAGTGAGAGAATATATAACATTAACTAAGGTATCAACCTTTTATATCATGTTTGTGCACCCCTCAACCATTTCGTGGACAAAGTGATATTGAACATCAATATGCTTTGTACGGGCATGGTACATCGGGTTCTTCATCAAACAAATGACACTTTGACTATCACATCCAATCCTGACCTTGTCCTCAAAGCCAATACCTAAACACAATCTTTATAACCACACAACCTTCTTACAAGCATATGTTGCAACCATGTACTCTAGTTCTCTAGTGGACAACACAACTATTGGTTGTTGTTTACTCATCCAAATGACAACTCCTCCAAATGAAGTAAACACAACCACTCATGGACCTCCTACTATCCAAATCACTAGCCTAATTTTAATCAACAAAGCCCTATATTTCAAGCAACTTGTCGACACCATCAGTCCCATGGTAGCAAATACTATAATCAAAAGTCCCTTGCAAATATCTAAAAAACCTTTTCCCATAAGTTCAATGCTCTTTACTAGAGTTAGACCTACTAAGAACTCTCATTGCTTGGGCAATGTCTAGTCTTGCACAAATCATAGTATACATTAGGCTACTTATAGCATTGGCATATGGAACATTAAATATATTTCTCCAAAAAATCATTTGACTTGGGACATTAATCCAATGGTAGCTTAGTACCAATAGGTACAAGAATATTAATTAAATTATAATCATGCATCACAAACCTCTAAGCTTTTTTCCAACTTGATCACTACTGATCTCCATACCCAGAATGAATTTTGTAGCCCCTAAATCCTTCAAGTCAAAGGGACTTAACAACTAAGTTTTGAGCTACCTAATCATTCCATTATTATTTTTAATGAACATGTCATCAACATATAGAACAATGATTAGCAATTGATCATCAATTAATTTAAAATAAACACAATAATCACATTCAATCCTAATAAACTCAAGGTCCAATGTGAAATCATCAAACATTTGATCCCACATCCGAGGTGACTACTTTAAACAATACAATGACCATTTCAACCTACAAACCAAGTTCTCCTTCCCTTTTAACATAAAACTATCAAGTTGTTTCATATATATGTTTCTTGGCATTTTTGGGATGGGAACAATAGATGGCAAGACACATTTCTAGGATGGCAATCTAGGGGATATTTTTGGGGATGGAAAATAAATATGAACTTTTTTAAATATATATAAAATATTACGAATTAAGTGAGAAATTTACTTAAATTTTTACAAGTTTATATACACATGACATTCTAGACATTCATAATTCAATGATCCATACAGTGTATCAAAAGAAATAGCAGCAAAAAAGTATAATAATATTTAATTTCAATGTTTCATTGTTCAACATTAAAATGAAAAAGTCGAAAATGCACCACTATGCCTCGTTTGGGCTATCAATACCAAAAAAAGGCATCAAATATTGAGTGACAATGTACATCAACTTGTGAATCATCCAATGGAATAAAAACCAATCACAATTACACCTCCTCCTTGTCAATCTATTTAGCATCTTCAAGATCAACATCTCAACATGTAGATGGAGTTTGTTGATCCTAGATCGACAAAGCACTATAAACTACAACTAACTTCTTCACTCATCTAAAACTAAGCATATTCCGTTTGATTGAGTAGATGAAGCTATAGGTAGACCAATCCCTCTTTATAGCAGAGGAACTAGCAACCTATGAAAGTAGACAAATAAAGAGTTGCATCATCTCCCGTGTATCATTCCCATGCTATGTCCAACATTTGATAAGGTTTTTAAAATAAGAAATGGCCCTATTTTTCCTACCTCTAGTTTGTTGAATGTACAACACCAAAGATTGACAAAATCAATTCATTGCTCTCAGAGTCTACACATGTGCTCAATATTTTACATCTTCTAAAAGGCCTTCATAAACCCCTCCTTTACTTTGTCATCTAGGAGGAACTCTACTAGGTCTAGGTGCATACAACTTGGGGTTAACAACATAAGCAGCCATATGAAGTGGGTGTTCACTACGTTCCACCTCTTTGTGACAAATGGCATAATATTCTTATCATTGAAATGTAATTCAAGCTCCCTAATAAAAATTGCTTGCCTCATTTAGTCAAACATGTTGTCAAATGTTTCATGAATCTCTCTAGGATTAGGCAAGTTTGTATCAAAATACTTGATTACCCCCACAAGAGGTGACTAATAGAGCAAATATATCTGCAAGCATTAGTTAGAATTTTTAAATTAGTAATTTAAAGAATAATATTTTAAAAACATAAGGTAAAAATGATTGCTAAAATTAATAAATTTATCAAATTGAAACGAGTTAATGACAAAATTAGAGATTAAATTTTAAAATTGAAATCAAATTAGCAAACATATTACTTTTTTACTTCAGAGTGGTCTGCCAAGCATAATCAAGTATTTTTGTCTCACCTTCTTTCCTTCTTTTCACTTTGATTCAACCCACCTTTTCCACCATCCATAAACTACCATGCATTGTAAAGCCTCCAGCACCTCCAACATCCTCTCCAACAAAGCGAAGCGTCTAGTATATCTATTGAGGAATTGTTTCTTTGAAAAAGAACTAATTAATGCAAATGAAGTGTGGTCATTACATATAAACATTTGTACCTCTCTAGCTTCAACCACCACTATCTTCAACCAATCTATTTTCTTGATGCCTTTCAAAGCATGAACACATGGCATCCAAAATATATGTTTTTAAGTGCTCCCAACAACCAAACCAACTGGCTTAAAAGACAAGTTGAATCACCACTTACACAAAATTAGAAGACCCAACCTCCTCTATGGCCTCCTTCAAAATCTAAAACAAAAAATCTGCATCTTTGTGCTTTTGAAAGCAATTAATAGCTCTAAGAAAGTAGGAGTGAAGTGAACATGTAACAACAATATTATGAGCGACCAATGTCAATATTAGTCCACCTATCCATGACAATGAAGAGCAACCTATCCTAATCCATGTTCGTCTTATGCCCTCCATCGATATGTTCACTTTGAAATATTGTTTGTCAAGGACGGAGGTGCACAATCTTTGTTCTCCAAGGGGGCATTAGATGGACCAATTGTGTTTGATTTGTTGAACATGTCCTTGAAATATGGAGAGCATGACACATGAAATGAGATGGCATGGATATAAAAGAATTTGGCTACTAAATCAACATCTTCTCATGTATGAATATCAACTACCCTACCATTATATTTCACCCCCAATAGTAGTGACCTTTATCTTCCCTTTATCATAAGTAGAAGCCTCTCCTCTCGCATTCCTACTAGCAATAGATAACATGTTGGAATACTTTGGAATAGATTCTACAGGTGTAACTTATGTTTTGCAACACTCTTTAGAACCAATGTAGCCATTTCAACCCTCTCTTCTAAAGTTATATCACCACAACCCCCTACCCCATGTCCAAGCTCACAAAATAAATAGTGCCCATCCTTGTTGTATAACTTTCATTTTTGCATCACTCTCCCTAACCAATCTAGCCATTTCAACCATCTCTTCCAAAGTTCCATCACCACAAACCCTTACCCTGTGTCTAAGCTCACCTAATAAATGGTGCCCATGCTTGTTGTAACTCCCATGGAAATCGGTTTTGCATATATGACAGCCAATGTTTACTCCCCTTGAAATTTTATATTGAGTTCTACCCAAAATGCTGACATATTGCAGCAGAGGTTTTGTGGGATTGAAAGGGCCTCTTTGCATATTCGTTGACAATTAAGAAGGGCATGAAAAAGGATTTTGTACAACTGCAGCAATGCTTGAATTTTCTGAACCTCCAACACTTTGTTCATTTCATTCAGATTTATTTCCTCAGTCCCATTTCATCATCACTAGGTTGCTGCTCATTTTGATTTAACTTTAAAAAATTAGAAACTGAGATTTTAAATTTGTGATAAGGGATGACAAACTGAAAAAAAATTAAAAAGTATAGCACATGAAAAAAAAAACCCTAAGGTGTTTGACAAAACCAAAAAAGTATGAACATTGAAAACAAACTATAAGAAATTGAAGAAAAAAACAGCAGATAAAGTTGATTATGGTTTACCTTTCAATGATTGTAGATGTTGAAAGTGACTAAAATCTTCTTCTTTTGCCCTTTCCTTCCTTTTCTTTCCTTCTGATTTTTTCTTCTTCTCAACTGCAAAATCAGAAAATGATAGCAGAGAGCAGAAATCGACTTAGTTATGCTTTTAGGGTTGCAAAAGGGGGGCCTTTTTTTTTAATGAATTGGGTGAATTTTTTTACAAGACAACGGGGATGTCTCACTTCTGTTTGAGCAATTTTGGGAAAGCAATTCCAATTTTCTAGGCATCAAGGGCCATTCCCTGCCATCTTGAAGTCCTAGAGAAGTAAAGGTAGGTGCCGGGGGCCAGAGGGCATCTTGGAAAAGCAATTCCAATTTCCTAGGTATCAAGGGCCATTCCCTGCCATTTTAAAGTCCCAGAGATGTAAAGGGAGGTGCAGGGAGCGGGGACATGAGGGTCAAAGCAATTATGTTGAGAAAAGATGGAGGGAATGTGAGTTTGGGAAGAATGTAAGACATGCAAGAAAAGAGATTTTAGTGATGGGCAGCATTAGATAAATTATTTGTGAAAGAGGGCAAAGTAGGACATAAAAAGGAAAGTAGAGAATGAATTAGAACAAAAGAATTGAAGATACAGCTAGTATACACAAGGAGGTAGGTAAGAGGCTAGGTGGGATGCTTGTGGGATATGATTACAGAGGAAACAATAAAACTAGGAAGAGGAGAAGTCCTGAGAGGCAAGAAACAAAACAAAAAATAACTTGAATCAACCCAAGTTACTATTATTGATCTTAAGAGTGTTTAAGATCAATTGTGAAGAATAGCTCAAACCCCATCCCTTATCTCTGTTGAGGCTATGTGGGTGTTTATTAATCTCAATTTATTCCCTCAATTTCCTCTTGTAATAATTATCCTCTTTCACAAGGACTCTGGTGACCTCTAGGTAGATATAGTGCCTAATCTTGAACGAATGCTTACCAAGAGACAATCTACTAATGTATTCAATCTTGATGTTTGCACTATGTTCCTTGATCACGGTGCCAATAGTGCAACCCATTTCACCAATATATGGAGTGCCAAACAAGCATTGAATTTTGTAGATTCTAGAGTTGTGAAGCGATTGTTTGTGATCCTTTAGGAAAAGAATTAGGTTGTTAAATTTTTTATGTGGTTTTAAATGAAGATACGATGCCTTTTTGCTTCAATATTTTAGAAACCTTGTTTGAGATACTTTTGACATAAGGAAGAAAGGCTACAAGGGTGTCATTTGAGTCTTTAACCCTATCAGGAATCTCACAACTCTTTCTGCCTTGGCTTAATGCCCTCAAAATGTGTTTATTCAAGTGCCCGTGCATTTTTTTAAAAAGTAGTCAAGCTTGGCATTGTCAAAGCCGTGTGATATTGGATAGGAATTAGACTCTATTATTTTGACCACGTGTGCTTGGGATGATGATGATACTAGTGGTAGAGAAGGTAATCAATTTGGAATACTATGAGATGATTAAGGTTTTAGATCCTCATAAATCATTCACCCCACTTTGACAAGCAATGTCCTGAATGCAACAAATACTGAGAGAGGTGTGGAAAGATTTTTGCAACTTAAGCTCTAGTGCACCATTTTCCTTGATTAGTTACTTGAACAAGATTGGCACTTTAGTAGTTTGGAATTTCTTAATTCCTTGTGCATTTAACCCTTGCATCAATGACTTGATCAGCTTCTGTTGACATATTGCATTCAGGATTCAACTCTACTATCTAGGGTTGTTCTTATGTGTTTGGGTTGTCCAACAGAAGTGGAAAGTAATGGTGCAAGATCTGCATTTAAGATTGGATGAAGACCAAATTAAGCTAGAAGATTAAGCTTAAAGGCATTATCCCCAATCTTCTTCGTAATGGTGTATACTTCATATTGAAGAGATTGGATCTTGTAATAAGGTCCTATGGGCCTTTCCTTCTATAAAGAAGCCATACCATGTTACCAACTTTGAACTAATGTGATGCTCAATGAAGATCATGGTATCGTTTATGTTTACTATTGGTTTTGTTATGTACCTAGGAATATGATATTACAATGTATTTAGGTGGATGGAGATGCCAACATGTGGCACACGTCCTTTAAGTTAGTTATATCGGGTCATGTGGACAACTTGAGTAATTAATTTAAATTATATTAGGCAATGAGGAGGCCTTCAATGGGATTACCCCTCCATTATGTTATTAGGAGGTCTTCTATATAAAGGAGGTGAATATCATCGTAAGAAACTGTGTTGAATATGAAATTGTGTTTGGGATCTCTTGGAGATATAGCATGGAGTGGCTCCTTCCATAATGAGTATTGTATGGTGTTAACTTACCTCAAGTGTTTATTCAATTCCTACATAAATTGGATATATTGACATCTCCATCCACCTAAATACATTATAATTTCATATCCCTAGGTACATAACAGGTTTTCTACCAATTTTTACACTTGTTTTATGTGCTAGATGTGCTCTATAAATTTAGTTGCTTTATCAACTTCCTTTTGATCTTAGGGAGTTGTTGATGACACATAGGGTAAACTATATCATTGTGTAACAAGGGTTGGAAACCCAAATAAACCTCAAAAGGATTTTGTTCAATAGAGTTGTGAAGAGCTTTGTTGTAGCAATGTTGAATAAAGCATATGTTTTCATCCCAAGTAAGATGCTTCTAGAAATTGTACATCCTAGAAAGATGCATTATCATTCTATTCACCACTTTCATTTGTGCGTTAGTTTGAGTATGCAACAATACACTTTGTAGCTTTTTGTAACCTGGTATCTCTATCAACTATGAAATGAAAGGTAATCTATAGTGAACCCATACATTCTGGAAGAACAGAGTGCTTTCCTAAGATGAGATAGCATTTCTACATGGAGCGAGAATTGCCATCTTTAAAAAAGTATCCACTACTACATAAATACAATCATTGTCATGCCTGGTAGTATGTAAAAGAGTAAATCCATGGAAACTAATTCCCTAGGTGTGTTTGGTACTAGGATATGAGTATAAATTTCTTGCATATTGTTGTTTAGCTTGGCTATAGCACATGCAATAAGAGATTTGATGTATTTGCAATGTCTGAATTGAGATGTGGCCAAACAAAATGCTTCTTCAATACAACAAGGATCTCTTCAACCCCAAAATGACTTCCAACTTTGCTGAAGTTAGCATCTCATATTAGTTTTTGATGCTTTCCTTTATGTGATTCAAACAAGCATGCCAAAAGATACAAGACTCCATCTTGCAATTAATAAATTGGAATTGATTTATCATGAGTCAATTCTTGCTAGAGTTATGAGAAGTCTGAATTTGTCTTGAAAAATTCCAGCCATGTGTTGGCCTCACATCCACATGCACCAAGCACAAAGAGGGGGTTGGATCAGGGGTTGACTTAGACAATAACTGCTACTAGATTGACACTCCCTTTCTGATGTCTAATGTTCAAGTGGAAATGTTGAAGCTATGAAACCATTTTTTATGTCACCCTTGCTACAACTTGTTCTATGTCTACAAGAATTGCAATGGTTTATGATCAGTTTGAATGATAGTCTCCTTTCCCAATATGTGGTGCTTTCAATTGTTACATGTCTAGACAATGGCATAAAGCTCATAGCTATATGTGATATTCTTTCATACCATGACAGTGAATGCCTAGCTATAGTACGCAACTAGGGGACAAAATTGAGGGAAAACTATTCCAAGTTCATATTTAGATACATCAATGTCCATCTCAACGTTTGGCAAATATCCAGTACCACAAGCACTACAGCACAATAGTCTACATTTCAATTCTTCAAGTGCCTTCTATTAGAAGGTTGTCTAGCTGAAGTTTGCCTTCATGTCACCATTAGTGACTTGATTCAAGGACCAAGTTATGTAGAAGAAACCAATTGTGAAGTTCTATAAGGATCTCTAGTATAGACCATTCTTGAATGACACAAATCTTGGTTGAATCCGCATGTAGTACATGAGTCAACATTATACCAATTGTAGTGTACTTCCTAGTGAATGAATATTTCTCCAGATTTACGTACAATTTGTGCTGCCACAAAATATTGACCACTTGTTGGATGCAGTTCAAATGTTCTTCCCATGTTCTACATAAGATGACTATCATCCAAGTAGAGAATAACAAATGAAGTTGTGAAGGGCCGTAGGATGTCATTCATCATTTACATGAATGTCACAAGAACATCAATCAAGCCAAAGGGGACAACTAATTATTCAAACAAACTTACCTTGCTTTAAATGTGGTTTACTAGAATCAAAAGGTTCAACAAGGACTTGATGGTATCCTAACTTGAGATCTATCTTGGTGAAGAATTTGGTGCCACAAAGTAGGGTCCAACAGTTCCTCTATCCTTTTGAAGAAGATAGTGGATCTTCATTGTAGTCTTTTTCAAGGCTCTATGGTCAATATGCATAAAATTCATGTGTCATCCTTCGTTGGAGCAAGCACAATTGGATTGCTGTAAGAGGAAGAGATTTTTACTATGCTCCATGGGGACACGTCCCCTGTGTTTTTATGTCGTTTCTCGTACCGAGAACGAAACGGGGACGCGGGGACGGCTAGAAAACGTCCCCTAGCCGTCCCCTTTTGCCCTCCAAGTACCCGATACTTCCAGGAGACTTTTGGCAAAAGGCAGGGGACGTAGGGTACTTCTAGAAGTACTTGAAACTTCCCAGCCATCCCCCATCTGTATTGGATACGACTAGAAGTACCCTACAGCCCAGCAGCAAAAAAGACACATTTTTTATAAAAAATTAAAAAATAAAATAAAATGAAAAAAGGCATGGGCGCGCCCACGAGGGATGCCCCATGCCACTTAACCTAATTTATGTCTTATATAGCTTCATCCAATCAGTCAAGAGGAATTGCCTTACCTCTAGACGATCAGAGAAGTTGGTGGCAGTACATAGTGCTTTGCGGCTACAGGATCGCCAGACTAGTCAGTATCGTTAGACTCTAGCCTTACGTTGGGATGTTAATCCCGAAGATGTTATGCAGATTGAGGAGGAGAATGCACATGAGGGATTGGTTGGGGTTCCATTGGTTGAACTTGAGGCAAATCCTTCTATTGACATGGACACTGACACTGACTTAGACTTGAGCTCCGATGGTTAGGGCGATGCTGATTTAGACCTACCTTTTGCTGATTAGGGACCTTGGACAGTGATATATTTTCTTAGTTTTATGTTTATCATGTCATTTCATAGTTGAGACTTGGAGCCTTTGGGCATTTTGGTTATAATTATCAGACTTTTATATGATATGTATGCACATTGATAATGAAAAGCATTTGAATGTTGCTAATTTGTTTGTCAATTCTCATGTGAAATCTCAATTCAAGTCTAATGATATGTATTAAGCTTATACAATGTCTAGAATGAATGCTTTATCAATGTTATGCTATGAACATTTGAAATTTCTCTATATTTTTAAAAAATTCCCTATTTTTTTATTAGCCGTCCCTTGCCGTCCCCTAAAAAATGACCCAAAAGTACCGCCGTACCGAAAACTTGTCCCACTGTATCGGGTACTCCCCGTCCCCGAAACCCCGTGGAGCATAGGATTTTTACCATACCATGCTTAGGCACTCTAATTGGTAATTGAAAAGGATCCTTGTATTCCTCAAAAAAATTGTTTAGTTGTTTTTCTACTAAAGGAGGTGTGGTGGTAGTTGATGCTAAAAGGATGTCTTTCTTTTGACAAGGTCTAGCAATCAAGAGCACAAATTTCTTTCATATTACCAACTTTTTGCATTGCTTGGTGTTGATGAATGAACATTTAAGTACTACTTCTAGTACACACCATCTGTTGTCACCAACATCTATGGCAATATTCATGGGATTTGTTTCATATATTCCATAGTGTTAGTAAAACATATGGTTTCCCAAATAAAACATCACATGCCTATCACAAAGGGCTTCATCTTGAAAAGGGTTGATTTTGTATAACAAGTGACACTAATGAATGATGTGCTTCACAACACCTAATTTGAACCATCCAATGGCGTCGTCGAGGTTGGGAGAGCAGGGAGCATCAGTGGTAACTTCAATCTCTAAACTGCTTCAATTGAAATTGGGTTCTTTTGGTACCATTGAATCACATTTGAGAAAGTACAATCCTTTTGCTTTGTCTAGATCAAAATTAAAAGACAATGATGCCTATGCAATTTCTGCCATGGCGCTAAGCTAAGATTCTTCGATCTGTTTTTCTGTCGAGTGCTACTGTGGTAGAATTTGATGCTTGGATATATACAAGTTAAGATTTACAAGTGCAACATTCCTCATCAATCATTTGTTGGAATTGAGTATGTTGCACCAATTGCAACTCTTGAATTGTTTCTTTTGCTCTTTAAGAAATATATTATTCTTTTGGAAGTGATGTGAAGGTTCTTTTCCTTTTAGAATTTGGTTTCATCAAGGACTTGGATTTCTTGTTATCAAACTAATCTAAGTCTTTGTCGAAGGATTTGAGATAATCACACTTAGAATTATGTTTGATTTTTTCTTCAAGCTTGTGTGCATACCTACTTCTCCGAAGAAAGAGATGGATGGAATCCATATCCAACCAAATATATGGTCTGTGGTTACATCCAAATTTCAAGATCGAATTCTTTGACATTAAGCTTGGAAGTCAAGGTATGGAGGGTATTGGTATATTCCTAGATAGATCTGATCATGATCTTAAGGCTTAATGCAATTGAGAGAACTTAATGAACAGATTGTCATTGTTTCCAACAAAGTAATAGATATCTTTTAGGGCATCAAGAGAACAAACTAAATTTTTTCTTGAGGATTATCATGCTTATGGATAGAAAAATAGTTTTACCACCACTTTTGCAAAAATAAGAAACTCTCAAAAGGGAAAAAGAAATCTATCTGAGTTGGACAAGGAATCACAAAATAGTGGGAATCTACAAAAGTTAAGCCAGTTATCTTTAAAGCATTAAAATCTATCTTGCCTTAAAAAATGGGAATACCCAAATTACTTATAACTTATATTGTGTTTGCCCTCCAAATGGCTACTTAGGTGATGAAGACAATGGGTCTAAGGAGGACTATACTCGCTGCAAGGGTTGTGCGAAATGGTCAATCATATCGGCATTTTCTTGAACACAGTCCTGTTCGAAGTCATCTATTTGTCATTGCAAAGCATTTTCAATCATCTTCTAGTACCATGTCAAGTCCAATACATCTGGTGTTGACTTGTCTGCTATCTCCTAAGATTGTGTAGAATGACTAGGCAGGAAGAGTGAAGGAACCCAAGTTTTGAGACTGAAATTTTCCTAGAACTAAACCTTGTGTGAGCATTCATACAAATGCACTGAGTGATTGAAGCAAGAAACTTGTACTCCAATTTCATTGACTCAACGCCTAGGGGTGATCAAAGGAAAGACAGATGAAAGAGCATCCCAGGGCTATAACGCAATAACGTATCAACCAAAAATATTTTTTTCATGTTTCTTTTGTTTTATAGGTATTTTCCAAGTCTCTGAATCATTTTTCAGCAATCAACAGCAGTTTTGTGTCACTGCATTTGCATCTCTTTCTTTCAAGCTTCAAACCAATCATTTCTGGCATAATCAACATTTCATCAAACCATATGTCACTGCATTTCAAGATTTCCAGTTGCAAACGTGAACATAAGATCTACTAAGCATCCTGAACATGTTCATATGATTTATTTTGAATTTGATACATTCTTGTTTGTTGCATCCACATTTCGTTGTATAAAGGGATCCTTATTGGATTCACACCAAGTATTTAAATCTTGCACCAATTCCTGAGGCTACCTCTTTAATTATCGGTCATAAGAAAGGTCATGTATTGAACTACATTGAATTTCAGAACTCCTAGTTTGAGATACATCCAAGAAGGTGAATTGAGATGCTACCGAGGTGATACACACAATTATGAGGCTGACTGAAAGGTGAAATCATTTAATTTGGGGCCATTGAGCCTTATCACACGTCCCTATGATGGTTTACTATGTTTTCAGATGGCACAAATCATTTTACATCCATGTATATAAGATGTCCGATATCAATTGTGGACAGCAATTGGGAAACTGATTTTGGAGGCAGACAAGATTCAGTACCAAGATACTACATCAAGCTCTCTAAGATGTATTTTGTAATTGAAAGGTTGGGGCTTAATCTGTATTGAAGCTCTTGAAGCTGTGTTGTACTTACATATGCAGAATAACAAATCAGTTCTTTGTGTCGGTTTTCTGTTATATTTTATGCATAAGTTGTTGTGTGGTTAAATAACCTTTGATTAGATCCTCCAACCATGAACACGTCAAAGATACCAAATCAAGGCTCCAATGTGTTATAAGCAAAATAGTTTGTAAAGAATGAGAGCAACGCCAACAATTATTGGAGTGCCTTAACCAAGAGAAAAAGATAAGTACAGAACACCATGTTAGAAAGGTCATGTGAGATCATATTAATTCATAATCTGCAAGTTTAATACAATGATCCAAGAGGTCAGATTTGTTGACCAAAACTGACTAACAAAATGACCATTTGATGAATAACTATTGTTTATAAATATAAAAGTGAGATGGCAAAGGGGCGGCCTGGCAGTTACCAAGAAAAGTAGTTGCTAACCTTTTATCAGTTCATCTTAACCCTTCTGTCATTTTCAGCAGATACTGCAGAATTATGTTAATAAAGAAGGAAATATTGCAGATATCAGATGATGACTTAGGCTATTCAATTTTTACCATGTATGCTTCAGATGATGACAAAAATAGCAGTGAAGACAGCATCTAATTTGGAGTACTGACATGATACTGTGAGGTCATCAAAGTTATGGATCTTCCTGGATTAATATGTGATTGACAACTTATAGAATTGAGGAAATCATTCATACTAAAGACAAATGGCAGAAAGGAGAGTCTGGGGATGATTTGTGTCCCAGAGGTTTTTCAGGGTTGCTAAAGAGGATTTACAATTTTACATCCTCTAATTTGACGTTAGGGTCCCAAGTAGCCCCACATATAGCCCATGTGGCATTTAAAGTTCGAAAGAAGAATGCCCTGTGGTCTCGTGGAACTGATACTTTAAAAACCATCTTTACCTATCCACCAAAGTAATCAATTTAATATGTCACCATTCACAGGAGGACTAAAAGAAGTGTTAAATCTTATGGCATCATTGAACGTTATCATTTCAATGGAAGTCAAGATGGTATGCATCTGTAGCTTGTGATAATAAAGCACAAAAACAGACAAGGCTTAGAGCAAGGCTTGGACACATTTTCAGAGAATAGATACCCTCGAAATGGGATCTAAGACAAAAGGGAAATTCAATTAGTCATTGTTGTTCAATTTGACCCCAAAAAAAAAGCTTATCTCCATTTTATGCAGAAAAGATTGAATGAAATGTAAAAAGTAATGCACTTTGAGCCGTGCTGTAAAGATATTGTAACTTCAGAGTAATCTGCCTCTGGAACAACTAGGTGTTCATAATACAAATCCAACAACTAAACTGGCAGTAAATAGGGAACGTGAATCTGACATGATGGTCTAAAAAACTTTGTATATTAGACTACCCTCAAGGCTCAAGAAGAATATGAGATAAGCTGGAAGGAAATGCATGGAAGGAAAAAGAAAACAAGAAGAGGCTATAAACAAAATAACTTCTAGATTTGACGATGGCACAAGAAGCACATTAGTGATCAATAGAGCTTAGCAGCTTGCCCTGCAGAAGAACACCTCACAAGTGATAAACAGACCATGCAAACAATTTTCTGGTGCTTCTGAACAAGATCAACCCAAAGACACCAAATGCAGAGAATTAGAAATGTAACTTTCAAGAATACATGTGATACATCCTATTCTGTGTTGCTGGGACCTCACTTATGATTTATGAGGCGTAAAAGAGACAGTTACCAAATAGTCTTTGAGAAATAAAAATAATTCTCAACAGCATCAAAATAAAAGTTTCACCCCATGCTCCTCGTGAATATATCATGACGGTACAAGTTAACTAGGCCAACATTCAAGAACTAGAAAGAATAATTCATCAAGCTAAGACTACTTTAAAGAGTCCATTACAAACAAAAATCCCACAAAAAGCTTACATGAGCTTAGAGAAGAGTAAACACTGAATTACGAATCAAATACTTGATCTCAAGGACATAATAAAAATAACTAAGTCAACATAAGATGCGATTGAATGCTTGTTGGCTTGTGAAAATCCTTTAAACCACTAGGAAATGGAGATTCCTAAGAGGGACGGATGTTATAAGATTTTGAGGGTTAAAATATGGGGCTATTAGAAGACAGCTGAATCTAGAATGAAAACAAGAGGATAATTAAAACACTTCCACCAAGCTATTCTTGGCTTCATTGTTTCCAACAACATATGGGTAAATCTTTCCTCGTGCATCATTCTCCACATCATTGCTCTATACTGTTTTTGCATATTTAACAGATCTAAAATCAGAAGAGTTCTAGGCTTTGATGGCTTGCATAGGCTTGGTTAAAATATTGGGCTATTAGAAGACAGCTGAATCTAGAATGAAAACAAGAGGATAATTAAAACACTTCCACCAAGCTATTCTTGGCTTCATTGTTTCCAACAACATATGGGTAAGTCTTTCCTCATGCATCATTCTCCACATCGTTGCTCTATACTGTTTTTGCATATTTAACAGATCTAAAATCAGAAGAGTTTTAGGCTTTGATGGCTTGCATAGGCTTGTACATGTTTTTCTGAGATTATGCTGTTTTCTGCAGTGCAACTTGCACAATCCTATTTATTCCAACAATGGTGATCACCCTGACTCTCATGATAATACATTGTTTGTTTCTGTGTGCAAAAATTTCTTGACAGATTTGCAATCCTTATTTTATTTTATTTTATTTTACTTTATTTGCTGTAATGTGTTCTCTGCTTCATACTCAATGGCTGAACTTATAATATTTCTATGAACAATTTCTTTTATTTGAAGTCTATGTTTAAGTAATGAATATGACTGAATTAGATGCATTTTGTGCTTTCGTACCCTTTTCCTAGGGAAATAAAAATGCATGCATTGGGGTTGAGATAAGTAGATGCATATTTTGTTATTGCTCAGTGCATAAATAAAAAAGGAGGCTTGAATTTAGTAACAATGGTGACCATTGTTCCTCTCTGAAATATTAGATGTTGCTTTCTCAAAGCACTCCAATTGGCTGTCTGCTTTCATCTAGATATATGGACAGGATTCACATTGCTATTAAACAGAAATTTGTAAGACTTCCATAGCCATAAGACAGGATAAGTGGAAAATTCCTGTTGAAGACATTAATCAAAACGGGAAGAAAAAGATCAATGAAAGCAGAAAGATGTGAACAAGCCCATTAATTCAGCAAAGATGCAGCAAGCCAATTGTCAGCTTCCCATGCTGCTCACCCTTAACAATCCTAATCTCAGGTGAGCTTAGCCTATGAACCTAACTCTTCCCATGCCAGAGCACTGCAAAGCCACACTTAAATAGTTTTAAGACCTGCTAACAAAAGTTTTTAGCGTAGTATCCACCTAATACTAGTTCACATATTTGGAGACGGTGAAATTAAATGTGATGATAATCAGATTTGCAAGACATTCTGAGTGTACTATCATTAACTTCATTAACACAGTCAATACACTGTTTGGCATAATCTGGATGCATGTTCCACACAACTGTTGGATTTTTCTCGTTAGATACAAGAACAATATATAGATGTTATGATTTTCTACTTTAGAGGAATGCCTAATGACAAAGTCTCCATTAACTATACTCTGGAGGTTTACTTGGGTCACTTGATGCATTTCTATATCATCCAAATCTTTTTAATCTGGCTATTGTTACTTGTATGGGAACTCCACTCTCAGCTGTATAAGTGGTATGTATATAGAACATCCTAGACTTATGTCATTATGCCAAGCAATAACAACTATGAGTGATATAAGAAATTTTCATATATTTAATTTGATGCAGGAACATCTGGGGGCTCGGAGAATCAGCATTACCAAAATTGTTAATTTTATTTCAATAATGTTTTGTCTTGTTCTAACCCATGTATCCTAAGTGTGAAGACTAGCACCTTCTTCAAGTTTGAATTCAAATTATTTCCCCTCTCAAATAAAAGCATATGCCTTAGAAAACATCTTCTTGGATCCTACATGGAAGTTGAAGAGTCACAATTTCCATGGGAGTGCTTGAGGTGGTGGACCGCTTGCATGTTGACCATTCAACTTAGATGCATAACCCCATTTGCATGCCATTGTCACTGATTGGGGCACACTAATGTAGAAAGGAGTTACTTTGAAAGGAGAATCTTGCATGCTTGGCCTCCTTCGTGTTGACTAGGTGGAGGTTACACTTAACTTCTTGACTTTGCAATTAATCCTTGTTGAATGCCACCATATTGGAAAGAAGTTATCATTGGGAGGAGTTACACATTTACTACTCAACTTGAATACTTGACCATATTGGAAAAATGGTGTCACAAGAAGAGAGAAGCATTTGGTACTTACATATTGACCTCTTGACTAGAATCTTCCAGTTGAGTAACACATTTGGAAGAAGAGTTAAGAGTGGAGCGATGTTAGCTTCCTTATCGCTTCTTAAATGTTGAAGGTGGAAGATGACTTGAAGATTTCGTGTTGCAAAGTTGGGAGCTCAAGGGTAAAGATAATGTCTTTTGCAGGAGCTAGTTTCAGTTTTTGTGACATTCAAGTTAGTGTATATACTCCAAGTGTGTAAGATATCTGTCTTGTGTCACTTGATGAGCCTGTATATCAGTTTGAGATCTTTTGTGCAAGGGGAGATGCTGTCCAGATTTCCCCACGAAACTTTGATGTAACCTTGTTAAATTAATGTACCGAAATCAGCATTTTTCTTCATGTTTGGTGTTCACAATTTGTCTATAGAATCAGCAAGTTTTTGAGCAATTGATTTCTGATTTGATTATGTTTAAAATCGGTAATCTAGAGCCTTGAAAGGGTGGTCATGGTCCCCTACAAGTCAGTTAAAAAAAGATATTAAATCTCTCCAAATATTAGTACAAGATTTCAGATTGCAAAGGTCCTGATTAGGTGTCTCGTTTGTTGCATTTTCTGTCTAGGCTTATGTGTCTTGAGTGAGTCTTCAAACTCATGTTTATTATGTGTTTTAGGATCCTTGTTCA
This sequence comes from Sequoia sempervirens, assembly GCA_007258455.2. Lineage (NCBI taxonomy): Eukaryota > Viridiplantae > Streptophyta > Pinopsida > Cupressales > Cupressaceae > Sequoia > Sequoia sempervirens. The sequence continues at coordinate 120,845,249 of VDFB02271358.1, forward strand.
CCACATTGGAGAGTGTTGTGAAGTCTTGCTGCAGGAGAGAGGTCACCATTAATTGGCTCCCTACCCTTGGCTGCATCATAATTCTTGGTTTTGAGATACTTTCTAAAAGAATGTGGGCTCTATGATTAGCATAGGTTGATCTTCACAGACTAGTAATGTTTAAAAATCTTCTATTTTTTAGCTTATATCCTAAATTAAAACTCTACTGAATCATAACATCGGGTAAAAATGTGTGACAATATTTTGTTCTAAAAGCATTTATGCTTCCAACGCTTAAAAGAAGGTTTTCAAACCCAATAGAAGGTTACTCCTTCATTGTCTGCCATTTTTTTCATCTTTTTCACTGGGTTTATCTGTCCAACTTGCTTAACAGACTGCCTAAATTTACAATATGCTTCCTGTTAAGGAGGCTTAGCTCTGCTTATTACATCATCACTGTCCTAGAACATGTACTCTCTTATTTCATTCCTCTATCTGTTGCCTTTTCATCCTCTCACTCATCTTGAGCTTCTAGACTTTAGTGCCTTTTAGTATTTTACTGATAACCTTTTACCACTTTTCTACTTCCAATTTCTTTATGATGACACTCCTTACATTTCCATGCAGAGCTGGTTTGCTGTTTGCTATTAAGGGAATCGTGATGGTAAACTTATAAGGCCTAACATGAACTGGTAATGGATGAGGTATTTCACCAACTTATGCAACTTAGTTTCCAAGGAAAAGAGAAGGATAATGGCTAACAATTACACATATTTCAGAAAGCAGGAGTCTAGCGAACATGCAGTTTCTCCATATCACAACAAGAAGTCAGATGGCCAACAGTATCCTGTGAAATTAAATTATCATCACATTCATCGTTTTTACTTAAGGACAAATTAGATCTGTGAAGAGTGTTAGTTGCATGAGGTCACCACCAGCATGATAACATGTTTTCTACCCAGATGCCTAGAAATACAGTACATGCCCAGAAGAAGACCGCAATGATACTCTAATAGTACTAAATATCTTCCTTCAAATTAAAACTAGTAAATTCTAGAAAAATGGCTCTTCAGCTTTTCCTCTAACAGTACTCCTATTGGACATATTTTATTAAAGCTGAGAGCAAAGATTACAAGCATTGATATGCCTACTACTTTGAAGCACCTAGTCCTGAACTATAATTATGTTAATGCAATTAAGTAATATAATATAAATATTTAGCTTACCCTGTCCTCGTAAGATAGCATGGGGCTCCGTTGATATCAATGATTCGGAAGTCACTGAAGAACATTTTGCTCAAATCTTCCTTGGTCAGCTTTTGAAGCGTTGACGCAGAGAGAGGGCCCTGTGTTGCATAAAAAAACGGTACTTTAATACCTTTGTTGACAGAAGACAAACAGGCAAGCCAAAACATATATTTCAAACAATTAATAGGGGCACTTTAAAACCAAAAGATTTTACAAACCTGTCCACTACACCTAAAATGAAAATACAAAACGAGAAAAAGAGTTATGAGTATAAACGTATGCGGTGCATCCAACATTGTCCGGACAGAAAATGGTCCTGCATATCAGAAAACTTATATGACAAGCTCAAACATCCCTCCAGTTTACAGAGCACAACACGACTATCCTTGCTGGCTTTTAAGTGCCATCCCACAGGGGTAAGGAATGATAAGCACAATTTTCTCTTAACCTAGTTGGATTTTCCATTGCTCTGACTTGTGGTTTACATTGGTAGTAAAGACAGTATGAGCAATACCCAATCACACCATACTTGAACAAAGCATGCCTATAGCTGGTCGATACCAATGTTTACCATCTTGGTGTCTATTTGGCGCCCACACTACTCTCAGAAGAATGGTAACAGCAAAACACTTACCTGGAGAGCTAAAAGAGACCTCTCATCATGTATGTGCCAATTAACATCACCACCATGTGCCTTGAAAATCTTCATATGAGACTCAATATGTGCTAAATCCTTGTCTCTGCATCCTGCATTTACCACTATATAGATATGTTGATCGTTGACTTTGGTTACGATTGAATCATCAATAGCTCCTCCTTTCTCATTGGTGAAAACAGTAAGAGTCCCAGTTGAAGGAGGCAGCCCAGCTACATCTGCAACCACCAGCTTCTCAAGGAAGGGAATGGAATCCTTCCCTTTCAGACTCAATCCACACATATGAGACACATCAAAAAGGCTCCCATTACTTCTGCAGTTAACAGTGGAATCCATTATTGAGTCCTTATATTGGAGAGGCATGCCCCACCCTGCAAAGGGCACCATTTTGCCCCCATTTTCAACATGAAAATCATAGAGAGCTGTCTTCTTCAGTACGCTATCGTCAGAGTAAAGCCTTCGTGCAATGCTCTGATATCTTCCCTTCCTTTCGACCTGAGATATAGTTCTTGTCGCTAGCCTCCCCACCTGCCATAGTCCCATCCACATCCTGCACAAGAATTTTTAATGTAAAGAGACACCACCAACTTACTATAACAAGACTAGATTGAAAATGCTGAATTTAATTGTGGTTGTCGCAGATATGTATTAAGAGATACATAAATAGTGTTGCCGTGCAGGAATGACGCTAACAAACTGAAAATCTGTTATTACTATAAGTGACAGACCTAGAAAATGGACGGAAAAAATCCCTTTTCTTCCACTATTTGTCATATAGTACTCTTGTGTGCCTGATCTACTTGCACTTAACGCCAAGTTATCGCAGATTCGATGCAGATGGAAAGGATAAATCTATTTTCCTTGCAGCAAGCCATGGGATGCAATATAAAGAGGGGGAAAAAAACTTACGGTCTTGCCATTTCTGAAAAGAACATTGCGATTAACAGGAAATGGGCGAAACTACTAACTCACTTTTCTTGCACTGTATACATTATTAGTATTGCAGATCCAATGCAGATAGAAAGGAAAAAACTTATTTTTCTGGCTGTTTAAGTAGTGGATATTACAGATGGATTACAGACTACATTAGAAAACTAGTACTCTTACCATTTGTGCAATGGGTATTAAAGTTTGAATCCAAATGATACGCGAAACAAACAATAAAACTTGAAATTGATAACAACTTCTATTGTGGCAAAATATGCAATGGGTATTGCAGATATTAATTCAAACGGAAGTCACAAAGCCATCTGTTGCAAATTTAGCATAGCGCATCAAAACACCAAGCTAAATGGAATTTTAGAAGCACTTCTAAAATAGAAAGTTCTCGAAGCTAATTAAATTTCTGTTTTCTAAAATTCACCTGGTTCAGCAGATGGGTATCACAGATCTCAATCGACAAAGTCAAGAGAACTGCCTTCGGCTATTTTTTGACATCAAAATGAAAATGAGAAGCAATGCCTTTAGTAGGAAAACATGTTTATTCCTTTCAATTACTGTATACTGGTGTGGTTGCGTTTACAGCCGTCGGATCAAACCCATGTGGTTTGGAGTACATTAGAATTTAAGAAATCTTTTATATCATTTTATAATTTGAGTGATGATCGACCTCCCACCAAGTTGATAGCAGATCGGGTAGGTACCTTCTTTAGCGGACGAATCATTTGTGATTTTAGGTGAGAAATTTTGGATTCATTCATTCATAAAGAGGTTAACTGTCATTTTCGAGAGGACTATATCAATTTCCATTTCAAAAGAATATATTCCCACCATGACAAGAATTTAGAGGTGGTTGGTAAAGTTTTAGCGGGGTATTTAGAAGCATATCTGAGAAAGCTTTGGTGGATATAGAAACACATGACAATAGTTAAATCATATACAAATTTATGTGAAGATAAATTAAATAGAAACAGATATGGTGATAGAAATTTGATTACAACCACATTTTTTAGATAGGCTATCTGATTCATAGACACCGCAAAAGGTTTTTGGATTAGATATTTGAAGTCTCTATGTAGATGACTATATTATGTATATGATAGTAAAAGTGTATTTAAAATTTATTTTTTATTTATATTAGAGTAGTTGTAATAATATAGTGTTTAGATTTTTTTTATTTAGTGTTATTTGAATTAAATTTTTATTTTATTTTTTAATAGTTTGAATTTGGTTCTTTGTATTTATATTTTCAATTTTAGGTCAAAAGTATTAGGTTAATTTTAATCTTAAATCAAGATTAATAGAGTGGTTGTAATTTTTATTTTTCAAAATTAAATTAAATTATGGGTTCGAGTCAATTTGATCCCAACTAGTTATTACTTATCAATACACATATAAAATATTCAAAAAAAGAAAAGGTTTTTTGTCAAATCAAGATTGTTTTTGCAACCTAATATGAGAACACAAGTCTAAACTAATACCTCTTTGACTAAGAGCAAAGAAAAAAGGGTTATTCATTTTGCTAAGGTTGCCCAAGGCACAATCTTAGGCTCTAGATATTATCTAAAAGGACAAAATCCCTAGGTCTTTTAGAGACCATTAGAGTTGGACCATATTAGCCTCACACAAGCATGCCATTTAATCATAGAGAGCATTACATCAGCATATGCATAAATATTTGCATTGTGTTCAACATACCTTCTGTAATGTGGGAAAAGTGATCCTAGGGTTTAATTAGGATGACTACTTTTCACTATAAAACATTAAAATTTAGATCGGCAAGGGAATTAGATTGACTTGCAACCTTGAAGGTGAGCCAATCAACCTTGGATTTGAATTGCTTTGGGGGATTTGAAATATATTTTTGATAAAAAAATGCAATGATGTAGCTAAATGACTATGAAAATGCACTATTCTGATGTAAATACAAAGAAACTAGAAACTACAAGTCAAATTCTTAAACCAAATCTGGAAAGGATAGAGTACCATGCACCTATCACACAAATTTGAGCCTAATTTTGGAGGACTAAGTCACCTAAGGCGCCTATGTCCTTGTAACTAGATTTGAAATCTATTTTCAGAGTCCTCTAGAGTTTGATCTAGGCCTTCTTTCTTTTGGGTCTCACTATCAGATCTTCGTCAAATGCAAAGATAATTTTTTTTCATATCTTGTCATGTTGTAGGGTTTGAATGCAACAATGGATAAATGGTCTTCAATCTTCCTCCATCTTCTTCAAATCTAAAACCGGCACATTCAAAGGGAGGATAAGGGTTGTGCCATATATGGGGCTTTCCTTGGTCAAACCTCATGTTGGTGTTTCCACCTCCACAATGGAAAATTGATAAAAAAGAGCTTATCCTTTTGAGAGATAGAGGCTAAATGACAAATGAACGATGAATCAACAATGGACTACAACTCATCACTCAAATCTAATTTCCTTGAAGGACTGAAGTCATGCACATCACCTCAAATCTTGATTATTGTTTGGCTTGATTTACTTGAAGGACCTACGAGGGGTAGTACAAACAAAATGATAACATAAACATGAACAAACTCACATGAAACTTGACATGATGCTTCAATGTTGAAATGTTATAATAAATTTGCTCTTGGTTGCTCTTGACTTGATAATAGTTGCTTGATAATGCTCTTGATCCCAAAATTGCCTCTTAGAGTCCTCTAGAGTCTAATCAAGGCTTCTTTCTTTTGGGTCTCATTGTCAGATCTTCATCAGATGCTGAGATAATTGAGTTTTCATATCTTGTCAAGTTGTAGGGTTTGAACACAACAATGGATAAATGGTCTTCAATCTTCATCCATCTTCTTCAAATCTAAAACTAGCACATTCAAAGAGAGATGAATGGTTGTGGCATATAGGGGCTTGCCTCAATCAAACCTCGTGTTGGTGTTTCCACCTCCACAATGGCAAATTGATGAAAAAGAGCTTATCCTTTTGAGAGATATAGGCTAAATGACAAATGAATGATGAATCAACAATGGACTGCAACTCACCACTCAAAATTGATTTCTTTGAAGGACTAAAGTCATGCACATCACCTCAAAACTTGATTGTAATTTGGCTTGATTTGCTTGAAAGAACTACAAGGGGTAGTACAAACAAAATGATAACATAAACATGAACAAAATCGCATGAAACTTGACATGATGCTTTAATGGTGAAATATTGCAATAAATCTACTCTTGGCTACTCTTGACTTGATAATAGTTGCTTGATAATGCTCTTGATCCCAAAATTGCCTCTTAGATTTGAACTAATGAAATTACTAGGTATTTATAGGCTATTAATCTAATTTTCAAACAACAAAAAAAATCAATAGCCAACATTTGACATTTGAAATTCAAATAATAAAATGTCAACTCCAACATATTAAAAATTGGAGGCAAAATAGGAGGGCCAATCCTAAGGTGACTTTGTCTCAGCCCTATTTTGCAATGTAAAGTGTCATAAGCAAAATATTAAATGTTAGTTTTGGTTTTGTACATGGGTTTTCTTAATAAATGTCTAAATGGGCCATGAAATACATAATTTAGGACATTAGATGTACAATTAGATCCAATCACTTAGGAGGGAGCAAAACATAATGTGAAATTTGTAGGAGTTGAGATATAGCTCATAGAACATGTTTGAGTCACTCAAGGACTCAAGCCTCCAAGATCATCTACAAAAACCATGTTCAACAACCTTCCACAAGAGGGAAAATAAAGAACATGAAATTGCAACAATTGATGCAAGATGTGACCAATATGCAATACTCAAGATTGCAATGATATGTTGAACTTACACAACACTCAACTGAGCTTTTGGATTGATGCAATGTACATATGAAGCCTTGCTTATATAGGCAAGGAGTGAGATAGGATTAGACAAGATCATGACAAGTGTCTTAATCCTATCACATGAGACAACTAAGTCATAACAACCTAGTACACAAGCATTAAATTCTTAATGCAAAATATTAAATGCATGAGAGAATTAGTAAATGTCTAGATAACTAAAAGTAAATAATGAGACATGGCCCCATTATAACTAACTTCTAGAAATGATAACTAAGAAACTTAACTCCTAAGTAAACTTATAATAATGTGAATAGGTCCTCACTAATAACTAGTTAGGAAATAACCCCATTCACACCAACACCCTATTACATTGGTGGTTGTCATTGCACCAAAAGATTGACATGTTAATGTCTAATGCAACCGCCGAATTTATACAAGATCCATAAGAGGTGATTAAGCCATGTCACAAACCCAAATGTTGCACTGCTAAAGGAAGACCAAGGGACACACCATCTTGCAAAAATCCCCCCAACTCAAGCAAGGGGTTTGAACCTATGGCCTCGACTCTGATACCAATTGTTACATTGGTGGTTGTCATTGCACCAAAAGATGAACCTGTTAATGCTCGATACAATTGCCAAATTTATACAAGATCCGTAGGAGATGGTTAAGCCATGTCACAAACCCAAGCGCTGCACTGCACAAGGAAGACCAAGGGACACACCATCTTGCAACACCCCCCCCCCATAAGTTCAACTTAGGAAGTGTAATTATGCAAATGATGCAAAGATGGGTCCCAACTACAAGGCCATGTTAGGTACCCATGTACATATCAAATTACCCCTCAAGGAGGAAGAAGTTCCCCCCCACAAATAGAGAGAGAACACCCCCTAGAATAGAGAGAATGGAAGAGAAGGACTAAGTAGCCCCTCAAAAGATATCCAATGGTAGATGCTCAAAACTGGATGGAGAAGATAGTCCATGATCATCGAACAATGTTCCTCCCCTTAGGAAGAAACATAACCAATGGTGTATGCAAGGTATATCCCAAATCCTGAAAGGAATATGTAGGAAGAAAGTGCAAGATGTATGAAGTCTTTGAACTCAACTCAAGTGTCTTCATGTCGATGCTAAAATTTGTCACAATCAAATCAGACATTCTAGTCCACACTACTAAAGATGAAAAATCATAATCTCCTAGAGACTTATGTAGAGCATAAGCTAAAGACCTAAATATCTTCTCTAAAGAAGTCTCCTCCAAATGTTGATTCAAAGTATCCACACTCATGTAAAATTGAGATGAATGAGCAATAGGATCAAAGTGTTCCCTCACAACAACTAAAGAAGAATCATCTTCATCAAAGAGAAGATGAATACTCAATAGTGTCTCCCAAATTTACAATATGTGTCTCCATAAACAAATCTAAAATACTTATCAAGAGATCATCCCAAGCTAAATCAGGAAGACTGTAGATATCCTATTGCAAGAAGTCATTGGAAGATTTCAAAGAAGCAACTCTAAACTCTAAAGTATCAATAGTAGATGCAAGGAAAAAAAGTGGTCCTCAAAGAGAAGATGTATGTCCTCAATAGTGTCATCTAGATCCAAAATGAAGGATTCCAAAAACAAGCAAGAAATGTATGGTAGAAGTTGGTCCCAATGAACTGAATCTATAAGACATAAATGATCTTGTTGTAATGTATCATTGGATGCTCTCGACGAAGCATCTCTGGAATCTGAATCTGCAACAGGTGATGTCAATGTAATCTCAACATGAGGATGAGAAGCAAGAGAAGTATTTGTGTCATCTGAACGCTCAAGACGTGCATAATACTTAAGCTCCTCTATTTAAAGTATCATCATTAAAGGGTTTATTATTTGCATCATCAAGTGGAATGAGGCAATATGCAGTAGGACCGTTCTAGGAATGGATAAACATGAGGGTCTCCAAACATCTCCCAAATCTTGGTCCAAACTATGCGGGGACATTTAATGCCCACCATAGCTAATAGAGTGTCATAATCAACATGACAACCAATTATTCCTATTTCATGATAAATTTTATTGCCCCATATTGATTTCCTTCCAAGTATGTCTGGTTCAAGCATGAGCCCATAAAGGTAAGGCAAAAGTTTTAGCCATTTGAGATGGGTTAGAATGCCTTTTTTCCAAGACTCATAATTAGCCTTATCCAAAATTATCACAGAAGGATGAGTAGAAAAACCCATGATACAATCCTCAAATGATTACAAAGAAGCATAAAAAACACCAATACACTCCCACCCTTTTCACTAGTATCAAATATCATCCCCCCAACTATTACAAGGTTGGCACTTTATAATTTAGTGCACATGTTTACAAAGCCTTTTCCAAGATACAATGCTCAAAAGACTCAAAATAGTTAAAATTATAAATTATGATACAAAATGAATATGAGACGAAATACAGAAGATCTAGCCTTATGGATGTGTAGTTCTCTTCAAGACCTTTCCAACACTTATTTGTTTTCAAAAATCAAAGCAATAGGGTGAAAGTTATGGCCTATTGAAGAAATTAGCACAAGACAACTTCAACCTGAAATATCTAGTACAAAATGGAAAAAAATATTCTCAATACCTCAATGGATGGAAAGTGCTCATCTCCAGCTTTCTGATGATATCTTATTTGCTGAAATCCAATGCCTGAAGCAAAAGTTATGAATTTTTGAAAAACTAGTTGAATTTAGCCTACAAGAAACGAGTTTTCTAGCAAAAAAAAGTTTTACTTCTGATTTGATTTCTGAAAAATCTATTCACTGTGAGTAAATAATAACAGACACCCAAAAATATTTTGATGCAAAGAACAAAATGTGGAAATGGTTTTTTGATCCAACAAGCAAAAGATGAGAAAATAAATTTTATTTAACCTTCAACCTGTAGAAAAAATGACGTGTGATGATTTTTGGATAGTAATTTTCTTCGGCTTTGCTCAAGAGATGCAAAATATAAAAGATACCCAAATGAGATTTTGACCTTGGCTACAAAACCCATAAATCGTTTTTCCTACAAATGAGTGGAAGATGGAATTATGAAGCAAAAATAAAAATGGCTCCAATGAAAAACTATTTTCTTCAAACCCCCATTTGCAACTATGTCAAATGATCTCCAATTTGGATGAAAGAAAAGCCAAATCTGACTTGCTTGTGCCTTCTGGATGTGTTGGAATAGTAAAAAAAGCTTCTAGTATAATTAGAAATACTGCATTCACTTGAATCTTACAAAACATATATGCAATATGAAGAGGTTATTAGATCTTTGCAAACCCTTTTTGATTCTCCAAATCGTTCAAGAATGCAAAGGAAGAGCATACAGGAATTTACAAGATTTTTACAAGAAACTCAATCTCTCAATCAGGAATGTATGAACTTAGATTTCTCAAAACAAAATCTTTGATACCATGTAGGAGCTGGGATATAGCTCATAGAACATGTTTGAGTTGCTTGAGGACTCAAGCCTCCAGGATCAATTGCAAAAACCAACAACCACCTTCCACAAGAGAGAAAAGCAAGAACATGAAATTACAACAATGGATGCAAGATGTGGCCAATATGTAATACTCAAGATTGCAATGATATATTGGACTTACACAACACTCAATTAAGCTTTTGGATTGATGCAATGTACATATGAAGCCTTGCTTATATAGGAAAGGAGTGAGATAGGATTAGACAAGATCATGACAAGTGTCTTAATCCTATCACATGAGACAACTAAGTCATAACAACCTAGGAGAAAAGCATTAAATTCTCAATGCAAAATATTAAATGCATGAGAGAATTATTAAATACCTAGAGATAACTAAAATTAAATAATGAGACATGGCCCCATTATAACTTCTAGAAATGACAACTAAGAAACTTAATTCCTAAGTAAACTTATAATAATGTGAATAGGTTCTCACTAATAACTAGCTAGGAAATAACCCCACTTACACCAACAAAATTGTCAAGGGCTACATTTAGCCCCCACTTAGTGAGAGTACGAACTTCATGCTCAGACTCACACTAAAGTAGAAAATATGTTAAGAGGGGTTTGATTGTCTAAATGTTGAAGAGATAAGATGACAAAGAGTCTAGGGGGATGTGCAAGCCCCTAAAATTCAAGATCCTATGGCAAGACAACATAAAGACAAGGGAACACACATGCATGTAATGCAACAAGACAACACAAAACATACATGACAAAAACACAAAATAAAACACTGTCAAACACAATAAAATATGAACATGAACATAAGAACATATATGAACACAAACACAAAGTTAGTACTAAAAGGATTTGAGTTGGTAAGGAAAAGAGACCTCAATCTTAAATACCAAACATCATTTATCGAATGTGTTGTTTGAACAAAATAGTGCTCTTATAAGGATGTAAGATCATTCATGAGCTACATGGATCTACTAGCTAGAAAGTTGTATTATGCTAGGTGTCCATGTAATATGATGGGTTCCACAAGGTTATCAAGTTGTGTTATGATAAAACACTCATGAAATGCATGGTTCCACTAGCAAGCAAGTTGTGTTATGTTAGGTGGCCATGTTAAAATGCTCGAAATTCATAGACCAAAAAACTCCATTATGCTAGGACTACACAAACCACACTTCTGGGAGAGTATAAAACTTTAACATCTAAGGGAACAAACAAACTCACCTCGAGGGGTGCATAAAATTTAACATCCAAGGGGATGAACAAGACTCACCTAAGAAGATGCATACAAATTTTAACATTCAAGGGGACAAATGACAAACGTCCAAGGGCATGAATAAAGCATTTTAACGTCTAAAGGGACAAATTGATAACCACGCCTCAAGGTACTGTTGAATAAGACAACTGAGGAGAGGGGTGAATCAATTTTAACAAATTAAAACCTTTAAATCATTCACCAGAAAAAATACTTAACACTGCTAAACTGATTAAACATTAAGTGCAAGTGCAGAATTTGAAAACCATCACATAAACATAACAACACCAAATTTATGTGGAAAATCCAATGAGGGAAAAACCATGGTGAGGATTAACTCACACTATAGAGAATATCAAAACCGATTACAAAGGCTCACTGCTTGATAAAAAAAAGTTCATTGCCAAAACAAGGACTCATTGTCAAGATCAAGATTCACTGTCCAATAGGGAACTAACCACCCAAAGGGCTCACTGCCACATAGATACAAAGAAGATAGAAGATATATGTTACAGAGAGAAGACAATCTCAATGCAACAAATATTTCCACCACAATTTTCTCAACCACTTGCAGACATGCATGAATGATAAAGTACACCTTCATCTCACTGCATTTGAAAACTCAACATTTAGACTTTGCACTAATCTACCACACTCGCGCATCACACACACCCACTTATTCACATCTATTTCACATCTATCTTCTCTATTTATTTGCACTTATCTCTTGTTCTTCTATCACCACTAACTCATCTTGTATTTATACCATGTTCAACTTTGAAACATATCCAAAGTCATCCATCCATCAATAAATTTAAATTAGTTCGATGCCAAAACATCCTTGGGTGGAATTAGAATGAGGGAGACCCAAACACATGCTTGATGAGGACCCAAATAGGTCCAACATGCTTCATCAACTTTGAAGGTAGTGTTTAACACAAGGTCGACCAAACCAGTGTAAAACACATAAAACAATTAAGCACGATCCTTCCAAATACCAAAATTATCTTCAACACGATCATAACTTAACTCTAGAACCACAAGTCATAAGACTTTATCAAAGAGAAATTCAAACCAACAACATTTCTCCTAGATCTCAACCAGAAACACATAAAACTATAGTTCACAACTAGTAAACATAACTCACATTGTACAATGAATCAAAAGCCAAAAATCTAGATATAACAGCTTCCAACGATCATGATTAACACATCTAAACCACATAAACATAGGATCATATCCCAGAGCTCAACCACTAAACACCTACAACCTTTCTTCAATACAATTTTCTCAATATCCACGACATGAACAACCAATAACCTGCATTCATGACATCAATGACAACAACAACCGGTTGATAACCAATTGACTAGTGGACATCAATGACAACTTCATTCTTGCAACAATCCACCCCTTTGTCATTAATGGCAACACATGATGTGAAAAACCATCAAAGACAACATACTAGCTTTGAATACACTTCTCAAGATTTTTCTTTTTTGTTTCTCCCCCTTAGTAGATAATCTTTTTCACATTCTTCCTCTCTCCCTTTGACATCAATGGCAAAGGAAAAAGATATTTTACATTGATTTCCCCTTTGACATTAAAAACAATACTTGTACAATGACAACACATGACACTACCTGCTCCCCTTGAGAGGTAGCCACCAAAACATCAGTCCAAAAGAAATATAGACCCATAGATCCACCTGAATGATGCATCTCCATATGCATCTAGTTCAAGAAAGGAGGGGGAATGATCCCTAACTTCTCTTAGAGATACCCAAAAGTATTTTTAGGAAGAGCCTTCATAAATATATCGGAAATTTGATCCTTCATAGGGACATACTCAATCTTTACTTCATTCTCCACAACCTTATCTCTCAAGAAATGATGCCTGATAGATATATGATTTGTCCTCAGTGCATCACAAGATTCTTTGAAATGTTAATTGCTCTTATGTTATCACAGAAGATCTAGAAATAGGATCATCATACACCACTATGATATCTTTCAATGTATGTTTCAACCATAGAACTTGTGTACAATAAGATGCAACAACAATATACTCAGCTTCAACAATAGACAAGGAAATTGAATCTTGCATTTTACTCAACCATGCCACCAATCTGCAACCAAGAAAGAATGCACCACCACTTGTAATTTTTTCAACATCTACACATCCAACCCAATCTGCATTTGTGTAAGCACTTAATGTAAAGTCAGTATTCCTAGGATACCACAACCTATAATCTAGAGAGCCATTCAAATATCTGAATATTCTTTTAACATGTGTTTCCTTAGGATATTCTTGAAATCTAGCCACAAGATAGACAACATGCATGATATCTGGTCTAGTAGTAGTCAAATACAATAGTCTACCAATCATAGATCTATATTTTCTCTGATCAACCTTAGGTGAATCATCATCTTTACCCATTTTGCAAATAGTCACCATAGGAGTGCATACTGGTTTGGAACCATCCATCCAAAACTTCTTCAACATCTCTTTCACATACTTAGACTATGAAATAAAAATTTCTTTCTTTGTTTGATTAATTTGTAGCCCAAGAAAGAAATTCATCTCTCCAAACATAGACATTTCAAATTCTTTCTGCATCTCTTATGCAAACATCTTACACATAGTTTCATTTCCTCCAAAAATAATGTCATCAACATATACAACTATAATCAAGATTTTATCATTTTCAATTTTAAAATACAGATTACTATCTATCATACCTTTGTTGAAACCTTGTTGAATCAAATACTTGTCTAACCTTTCATACCAAGCTTTAGGATTTTTCTCACCATATTCGATCGATCTAATAATTGAAATCCTTCTGGTTGTCCCATGTAGACCTCTTCTTCTAGTTCACCATTCAAAAATGCAAACTTAACATCCATCTGATAGACCTTGAAATCTTTATGAGCAACAAATGCTAAGAACATCTTTATAGCTTCCATTCTTACCACCAGAGCAAAAGTCTCCTGAAAATCTATGCCTTCTACTTGTGAGTAACCTTTACACACAAGCCTTGCTTTGTTTCTAAACTTCTCCATTCTCATTCAACTTATTTATGAATCCCTTGAAATACTTAACAGTAGGAATTTTTCCACACCATAGCTCATAAGGGGGTCTTTGTACTGTTTGCTCTTGCTTGAACTCGATTAAATACATAAACAATAGTATGAATAGCTTCTCTCTAGTAAACTTCTAGTAAACCAACCTCAGTAATCATTGATCTATCAACCTCTTGAATTGTTTTGTTCTTTCTTTCAACAACTCCATTTTGTTGAGGAGTTCTCGAAGCAGATAACTATCTTTTTATTGCATGCACCTCACAAAACATATTAAACTCATGGGAGGTGAATTCACCACCTTTGTCATATCTTAATCATTTTATCCTCAAATTTACTTCATTTTCAACCATAGCTTTGAATTTCTTGAGTCTCTCTAATGCATCTGACTTCTCTCTAAGAAATTTAACCCATGTATATCTAGAATAATCATCAATCAAAGCATAAAGTACCTTTCACCTTGTATACTTCTCACTCTTGTACGACCAAAGAGATTTGTATGAATTAAATCCAGTATTCCAATAGTATATTGTTCCTTTGATCTGTAATGGCTTCTTGCTTGCTTTCCAAACTGACAATTCCTGCAAATAGCATTAACAAGCTTTGTAATCCTTTGTAAATCTCTCACGGTCTGAACTATACTAATCCTTGCCAAGTTATCAAAATTCATGTGACACATTATCTGATGCCACAACCAACTATCATTGATTTGAGTCATAAAGCATCATCCATCAACACCCTTAAGTTGATAGATATTTCCTTCATATTTCTTTCCTACAACAATCACTGTTTTGGATCCTTCTTTGATCTCACATCTCTCATCCTCAAATACAAGATTATATCTTTTATTGTACATCTTTCCAACACTCAAGAGATTATTCCTTAAACCATTAACATAGTATACAACATCATTATTATGCTTGCCATCAAAACTTACTAAACCTATCCCACAAATTTTAGCACCAGTATCATCTCTAAACATAACTAAGCCTCCATCATATTTTTCAAGTTTAACAAACTTACTCTTATCACCGATCATGTGATGTGAACAACCACTATCAACAACCCAATAGTTATTTTCCTATTTAGCATGTAGGGAAAAGATTAAAGTACCTTCATTTTTCTCCTTCTTCGGAGGGCATTCCTTCACTTGTTTTTCAGAATTAGAAGAAGTAGGTTCATCTTTTATAGCCAAGAAAAAGCATTAATTTTCATCAAGATCTCCATAATCAGATTCCTCATTAGATATACTAGCATCCTCATTCACATAATATGCTATGTTGATCTTCTTACCTTTCTTTTCTTTCTCATATCTTTGTTGATTCCTCTTAGCTCTTTTCAGACACCTTGCAACATAATGACCTATTCCTCCACAACTAAAGAATTTAAAAGGTAACTTACCTTCATACTTGTTAGATCCTTTCCTCATCCTTCTCAAAAAGTTAGCTTCTACTTCATCAAGTTTTCTTCATCCAAATCTTCAACTTTTGTAGTGTTGCAAATCAGGATTGCACCCTTAGCCAAGTTAGACTTCACTATCTTGTTGAAACATGGAAACACTCTCAGATTGTGGGTAATCTATAATGAGAGTGAATCTCCAGAGTGGGCTAGTTCCCCTAGCATATCACCTAATCTAAAATATTTTCCGAGGAAAGGGTTAGGAGGAAAACTGAAAATGAAATCCTAATACCTAAAGATGATTCACTAGAAATTTCAAAGGATTTTGATAACTTTCACTCTCAACAATCTCTCATAACTTCAACTCTCACAATCTCACCATAAAACATACAATCCAACAGTGATTTGTATAAAGGTTCACAAAATTGAGCACAAAATACAACTTGAACTATATGAGACTCTTGTACACAAGTTCACAATAATAAGACATAAAAAGGATTCTATGTTTTGAATCACAATTAACATCAAATTGGTATTGCAAATCTGAGACAAGAAAATGAGAAGGAAAGCTCTGTCGTTTTTATTAAAACTGAAGGAGTATCAAGCTTAAAATTTGAGTACAAGAAATGTTTACAATACTATCTGAAAATGAGTAGGAGAGCAAGAAACAATAATCTGAACTGAGAAAAATCTAAAATTTTCTCTAACTTATATCTGCCAAGTGTCTCCAATAGTGAGAATAGAAAAATCAAGCTGATTTGCATCTCTAAATTAGCAACCTTTGATCCATTTTTGAGCTCCAAGGAAAACCCTAAAAAATAGTGCCCAAAACTGCTCCAAACTGCATGAAAAAGATAGAAACTTTCTATCTCCAAAAGGTTGATCCAAAAGAGCCACAAAATCAGGCCCAAACTACCTCAAAACTAAAAAAAGAAGGTTTAGTTTGTTCATCTTTTTCCAATTTAACCCAAGAACTCAAACTTAGAAATATAAAGCTTCAATGAGAACTCAAGTGCACTAATTGCATTTCAAAACAATAACAAACATTAAGGTAATTTATAGAAACATTACCTTAATGATGTAATTTGATCCAAAAGAGCCACAAAATCAGGCCCAAACTACCTCAAAACTAAAAATAGAAGGTTCAGTTTGTTCATCTTTTTCCAATTTAACCCAAGAACTCAAACTCAAAAATAGAAAGCTTCAATGAGAACTCAAGTGCACTAATTGTATTTCAAAACAATAACAAACATTAAGGTAATTTATAGAAACATTACCTTAGTGATGTTTTACATCCTTTGCAATTTCAAAATTTTTAATATAGAAATCTCCTATTACATTCAACTTGATTCCAATTATTCTGATTTTTGCAATTTGGGTAAAATTTTGATACTTTGCAAAAATCAAAATAATATACTAAGGCTCTTAATACATTTGCTTTTTCTATAAAAAATCATAAGAAAATTTAGGCGCCTATCATATTATGCCTACTCAAAGGTTCAAGGGGAAATCTAGGGCATTCAACACTTAGGCCAAAATATGAAACTCAAGGTTATTGACTTGATTTTCTACAAGGCATGAAATAAATCAAAGTCAATGAAAACCTAAGTTGGCATAAAATGCAAAGTTGACATATTACTTCAAAGGCATTAATTTGGCATTTGATTTTTTTAATTCAATGTGATAAAATGTCAAACTTGAATTAGGGCATAAGAAAAACCCTAACACAAAATCGAGCCCAACACCTAATTCTTCTCATCATTTGCATTGACCAAACTTTTGGAAAGAAAGAGCTCTACTCCAACCGCCATGGAGACTAGGTTTTAAATTTGTGAGCTTGATTCCTCACCATTCTTGTTGTTCTGAGAGATTTCTTCATGAAGATTTTGAAGGAAATGCAAAGGTGAGTTGTTTTTTGACTCCAATCTGGTTGTCAACTTACATTTTCTTGAGGTATTTGACTTTCATTATTGTAGCCTTGATCGGTTTTCTAATGCATTTCCTATGTTCATTTCTCTGTTGACATTTCCATTATCTTAGGCCACCATGGACACCTCCATCTTGATCATTTGAAGCCATATATGTGGGTTTTGGATGAGTTTCTTCAACAACAAGTGATGGGTAAGTGTTTCATGGCTTAAGCTTTGAATTTCCCTCTTAAATAAGCTTGATTCGAACTCATTCAAACAAGATAATGAATATCTTTTGCTTACTGTGGAAGGAATAAATGAATCTTTGTGTGTTCTCTCCTATATAGGCTATGACCATACCTTGTACATTTTCTTTCTTTTGAGGGTTTGTTCATTTCAAATGGCTCAAATAATTCTCTTTTCATTTTGTACTTGTGATTTTTGTATGAACCCCAAGTGGGTTTTGACATCTGTGAAGAGAAACACTTCTTCAAGCCACAACTATGAAGACACAAACTGGGTTTTTCATTTGCTCAATACAACTTAGGGTTTCTCCATTTTTTGAAAATGCAAGAAGAGAAACATTGTTTTCCACCTTTTCTGAATAAAATCCAAAGAAATACTTCACCATACAAGGCCGAGGATTCTATATTTTTCTGGGTTTCATATTTTTTGAATATGATGCCATTATTGTTCATTTTCCTTTTGAAACCCTAGCTCCATTATAGCATTTGCTCATTTGTTTTCAAGGGAAAGCATATTTGGCTCCACAGTAAAGTAGGAATGGAAATAGTATTGCTCGTTACTTTGAAGAGCAACATGGTTCCATTTTCTCCAATGTATGCATTTGTAGCTTGTATTATTATGAATTTTCTCTTTGAAATACAAACTGGGTATTTCCCCATTTGCATTTTCTCTTTTGAAACTTGTCAAAACTCAATGTTGCATTTGTAGGCTATGTCCATGCAACTCTTTACTTCCACTGTATCAAGCACACTAAGGTTCAATTTGGCCTCACAAGCACAATATGGAAGCAGTTTGTTAATGAAACACCATTCTTTTATCCACTATGTGCACTCCTCTTTTGGAACTTGTATGTTTGGCAACCCATATCATCATTCTTCAAAGCACTTTTTATGAAGAAAAATCACTCTTTCAACTGAAATAAACAACATTCCTTGAGTTTGTACTTGAAGTATCTCTTGAATATTCCTGATGAGGACTACTGTATCTTGTTTCCATTCTTATATTAAGCAAAGTTAAGATTTTCTCTCTTTATTCACACACATACAGATGCAATACGACATGATGCACTTTGCATAATGAAAACTTTACCCCTCCATTTGCATTTTCTCTTTTGAAACTTTTCAAAACTCAATGTTGCATTTGTAGGCTATGTCCATGCAACTCTTTACTTCCATTGTATCAAGCACACTAAGGTTCAATTTGGCCTCACAAGAACAATATGGAAGCAATTTGTTAATGAAACACCATTCTTTTATCCACTGTGTGCACTCCTCTTTTGGAACTTGTATGTTTGGCAACCCATATCATCATTCTTCAAAGCACTTTTTATGAAGAAAAATCACTCTTTCAACTGAAATAAACAACATTCCTTGAGTTTGTACTTGAAGTATCTCTTGAATATTCCTGATGAGGACTAATGTATCTTGTTTCCATTCTTATATTGAGCAAAGTTAAGATTTTCTCTCTTTATTCACACACATACAGATGCAATACGACATGATGCACTTTGTAGCATAATGAAAAATTTACCCTTGTTTTCTCCTTCATTTGTCACATGCAAGTCTATTGCAACATTTTGGATTTTGGCAAAGACAAATACTCCTGTAGTTATCATATGAGCTTCTTCACTATTTTGGGTGTCTTTTTACATTCTGAAAAATATGCTCACCTCTACACTCCTTATTACTGTTTCGTCATTTTAGGAGTATAAACCAATGTAATGGAGCCTTCTTTCATGAATGTGATGTCATAATGTTGAAATAAGACTTGAATTTTGTGTTCTATTTTGCTTCAATGGTGTTGTTCCATATGTAAAACATTGTCTCCTTCAAAATTTGCACATACAATCTTTAGGTAATCTTTTATGCATTAAACAAACAATCAATAATGGCTCTTTTCCTCTTCATGTTTTGACCTCAAAAGTTTATTTGCAGCTATACACTTTACACCTCAATGCCTGACAAAGACTAGAGTCTTTTTTCTTTTGTACTCTTCATGCATTTTTACCTTGCATGGCTCTAATTGTTTAACATGACCTCTTGGTTTCTTTTGATCCACAATGCATAGAAGATCTTGAAATATGTGAACTTCACCATGTATGCTTGCTCACTATCACTTCATGAAAATGTACTCCTTGTTGCCCTATTCAATATGAACACTTGAAGCAACACAATTAGCACGAATAAAACATCATATGGTAGCAATATGCATTCAAACTTGACAACAATAAAAATCTTTCAATGTGAAAATGATCCATTTATTATGTTTTGTACTTGATGTGGGCATTCAAATGAGTTCTTTTCCACTCATAATTTTCAATTCATTGCACTTTGGATTGGCTATTATGAGTGGTCAATGAACTTAAAGGCTCTTGCAATTGCTTAATGATTTACTCCTTCAATGAATGTTTCCTTTTGGGAAATCATGAATGCATTTCTTTTCTCAATCCCCTTTTGAAGTTAAAGGGGCAACATGCTGGGCTCAACCCTTGTGGGAGCCTATTTTTGCACCACATGCTATTATGTCTTCAGAAATGGATCAACAACATGATTTCTCCTATACTTGCATAGTGAACAAACATGTTAGATAAAAAATAGTGAAGCTCAATGCTCCTGTGATGTCTCATTTTTCAGGCTCTCTTGCATACTTGTGATGTTTATTCAACCGACTCAATACATTACAGATAATGTACTATATTCCTATTGATAGAGCACATAGTGATATTCATATCTGAAGCTCTAACAACCTCTTTTATCAACATGATGTAGGTTCATCCAAGATCGGGAGCAAGCAGGAGTAGTAGCAATAAAGACCAACTGAAGACCTAAACTAGTCAATGATGGATATGTTTTTTGTTATATGCTTCTTTCCTTTTATTAATATTTAGTTGTATATTTCATTTCTTATGATGAATTGGTTCATCTACTCCCATGACTTGTGTGGGACACTTGATCTATCTTTCCTTTCCAATGAATATGAAAACAACATTCTATGTAATCTTGTTCAATTTTGTATATCTCTCTCTTACAAAAGTGTATGTATTAGTGATATAAATGCATGAATGAAAAGTGTATGTAACATTGTAAAATGATCAAATCAATACAGAATGAATGCAAGCAATAGTCTTTATATCTCATGCAATCTCTTCTATACTGTAAACACTGAATGACAAACTGAATGCTCTCTTTTATTGAAAACACATTGCTTAATGAAACTTGACTTTTTCTTTTAAAAATATAATATGTGCAATGGTTTAAGCAAAGCATGAATGGATTGAAATTTTTTCACCTTAAAATGAACATAAGTTTATCAGCTCTGTCAATTTGAGTTGTGGTGAAAAATTGGTAACATTCTTGGTGATTTTTGTTGAATGCTTGCCTACTAAGCATTAGACCGGTTGCCTTAAACAAATCCATTGGGTGTAGAGTCAAATATTCTCCTCTTAAACTCGGAAATTAATTAAACTGAAACTTGCAAACACTCCAAATAGTAGTAGAAAACAAAACCAAACCAAACTGAAAGTAAACTAAAAGGCCCTAGTGGCTAGAAAACAATGTGCAACAACACTTATGGAAAGAAAACAACTAAAATGAAATGCGCTTCCAATGCTTATTAGAAGAAAAACTATTCTACTATAGTAAAAAAGTAGAACTTATCTTCAAAGGCAATGTTTGAGGTGGATCCCATTAACTGGGATAGGTAGCACCTCTCCACTTAACTTAGAAAGTTGAAAAGAGTTGTGTTCCTTGCACTCTGTTATCACATATGGTCCATCCCAAATTGTATCAAACTTGGAATGTTTTCTAGGTTTTCTCATGTGTTCATCCCATTTGAATACTAAATCTCCAACAATGAAATCTTTAGGATTTTCTCTGCAAAACTCCTCTATCATGTTGGTGCTTAACTCTTCATCCGACTGAATGTTAGCCTTTTGAAAAAGAATTTTGTCCAAATGTCTTTCATAAAAAAATTTCTCATCACTTGGCATTGATCCCAACATGGACATACTTATTTGAATCTCATCCACAAAATTGGGAAGTTCATCTAACCAATCAGCTAAGAACTGTGGTTCAACACTAATTTCTTCCACATCCTCAAATTTTACAACAAAGAGCTTTAGGTCCTCCAAAAACAAATTCTCCTTACATTCCTCTTGGATGTTGAACGAAAAGGAACTATTTCTTTTCTCATGGAAACTTTCAAAGATCTTTTCAAGTTCCTTGAAAGGTTCATCTTTGAAGTCCTCTTCTTGGTCCAAAGCTTGATTATCAAACTGGTGATCATCCAAAAGCAATTCCCTCCATTCCTTGATGACTTCTTCATCTCTCAAAAGTATTGGGACTTCATCTAGGTGTTGATTTTGGTCCTTGACCAGATTGGGAATTATTGCATTAGGTTCATGAATCACATAGATGCCTAACCCTACCTCATCAGTGTGGTTGAAAGGGTCAAGATCACGATTCTCGACTATCCACTCATCTAGATCCACATTTT
>VDFB02271358.1:120867815-120929848 GCA_007258455.2 Sequoia sempervirens
ATTAATAGGGGCACTTTAAAACCAAAAGATTTTACAAACCTGTCCACTACACCTAAAATGAAAATACAAAACGAGAAAAAGAGTTATGAGTATAAACGTATGCGGTGCATCCAACATTGTCCGGACAGAAAATGGTCCTGCATATCAGAAAACTTATATGACAAGCTCAAACATCCCTCCAGTTTACAGAGCACAACACGACTATCCTTGCTGGCTTTTAAGTGCCATCCCACAGGGGTAAGGAATGATAAGCACAATTTTCTCTTAACCTAGTTGGATTTTCCATTGCTCTGACTTGTGGTTTACATTGGTAGTAAAGACAGTATGAGCAATACCCAATCACACCATACTTGAACAAAGCATGCCTATAGCTGGTCGATACCAATGTTTACCATCTTGGTGTCTATTTGGCGCCCACACTACTCTCAGAAGAATGGTAACAGCAAAACACTTACCTGGAGAGCTAAAAGAGACCTCTCATCATGTATGTGCCAATTAACATCACCACCATGTGCCTTGAAAATCTTCATATGAGACTCAATATGTGCTAAATCCTTGTCTCTGCATCCTGCATTTACCACTATATAGATATGTTGATCGTTGACTTTGGTTACGATTGAATCATCAATAGCTCCTCCTTTCTCATTGGTGAAAACAGTAAGAGTCCCAGTTGAAGGAGGCAGCCCAGCTACATCTGCAACCACCAGCTTCTCAAGGAAGGGAATGGAATCCTTCCCTTTCAGACTCAATCCACACATATGAGACACATCAAAAAGGCTCCCATTACTTCTGCAGTTAACAGTGGAATCCATTATTGAGTCCTTATATTGGAGAGGCATGCCCCACCCTGCAAAGGGCACCATTTTGCCCCCATTTTCAACATGAAAATCATAGAGAGCTGTCTTCTTCAGTACGCTATCGTCAGAGTAAAGCCTTCGTGCAATGCTCTGATATCTTCCCTTCCTTTCGACCTGAGATATAGTTCTTGTCGCTAGCCTCCCCACCTGCCATAGTCCCATCCACATCCTGCACAAGAATTTTTAATGTAAAGAGACACCACCAACTTACTATAACAAGACTAGATTGAAAATGCTGAATTTAATTGTGGTTGTCGCAGATATGTATTAAGAGATACATAAATAGTGTTGCCGTGCAGGAATGACGCTAACAAACTGAAAATCTGTTATTACTATAAGTGACAGACCTAGAAAATGGACGGAAAAAATCCCTTTTCTTCCACTATTTGTCATATAGTACTCTTGTGTGCCTGATCTACTTGCACTTAACGCCAAGTTATCGCAGATTCGATGCAGATGGAAAGGATAAATCTATTTTCCTTGCAGCAAGCCATGGGATGCAATATAAAGAGGGGGAAAAAAACTTACGGTCTTGCCATTTCTGAAAAGAACATTGCGATTAACAGGAAATGGGCGAAACTACTAACTCACTTTTCTTGCACTGTATACATTATTAGTATTGCAGATCCAATGCAGATAGAAAGGAAAAAACTTATTTTTCTGGCTGTTTAAGTAGTGGATATTACAGATGGATTACAGACTACATTAGAAAACTAGTACTCTTACCATTTGTGCAATGGGTGTTAAAGTTTGAATCCAAATGATACGCGAAACAAACAATAAAACTTGAAATTGATAACAACTTCTATTGTGGCAAAATATGCAATGGGTATTGCAGATATTAATTCAAACGGAAGTCACAAAGCCATCTGTTGCAAATTTAGCATAGCGCATCAAAACACCAAGCTAAATGGAATTTTAGAAGCACTTCTAAAATAGAAAGTTCTGGAAGCTAATTAAATTTCTGTTTTCTAAAATTCACCTGGTTCAGCAGATGGGTATCACAGATCTCAATCGACAAAGTCAAGAGAACTGCCTTCGGCTATTTTTTGACATCAAAATGAAAATGAGAAGCAATGCCTTTAGTAGGAAAACATGTTTATACCTTTCAATTACTGTATACTGGTGTGGTTGCGTTTACAGCCGTCGGATCAAACCCATGTGGTTTGGAGTACATTAGAATTTAAGAAAAATATTTTATATCATTTTATAATTTGAGTGATGATCGACCTCCCACCAAGTGATAGCAGATCGGGTAGGTACCTTCTTTAGCGGACGAATCATTTGTGATTGTAGGTGAGAAATTTTGGATTCATTCATTCATAAAGAGGTTAACTGTTATTTTCGAGAGGACTACATCAATTTCCATTTCAAAAGAATATATTCCCACCATGACAAGAATTTAGAGGTGGTTGGTAAAGTTTTAGCGGGGTATTTAGAAGCATATCTGAGAAAGCTTTGGTGGATATAGAAACACATTACAATAGTTAAATCATATACAAATTTATGTGAAGATAAATTAAATAGAAACAGATATGGTGATAGAAATTTGATTACAACCACATTTTTTAGATAGGCTATTTGATTCATAGACACCGCAAAAGGTTTTTGGATTAGATATTTGAAGTCTCTATGTAGATGACTATATTATGTATATGATAGTAAAAGTGTATTTAAAATTTATTTTTTATTTATATTAGAGTAGTTGTAATAATATAGTGTTTAGATTTTTTTTATTTAGTGTTATTTGAATTAAATTTTTATTTTATTTTTTAGTAGTTTGAATTTGGTTTTTTATATTTATATTTTCAATTTTAGGTCAAAAGTATTAGGTTAATTTTAATCTTAAATCAAGATTAATAGAGTGGTTGTAACTTTTATTTTTCAAAATTAAATTAAATTATGGGTTCGAGTCAATTTGATCCCAACTAGTTATTACTTATCAATACACATATAAAATATTCAAAAAAAGAAAAGGTTTTTTGTCAAACCAAGATTGTTTTTGCAACCTAATATGAGAACACAAGTCTAAACTAATACCTCTTTGACTAAGAGCAAAGAAAAAAGGGTTATTCATTTTGCTAAGGTTTCCCAAGGCACAATCTTAGCCTCTAGATATTATCTAAAAGGACAAAATCCCTAGGTCTTTTAGAGATCATTAGAGTTGGACCATATTAGCCTCACACAAGCATGCCATTTAATCATAGAGAGCATTACATCAACACATGCATATATAAGGACAGATGCATAAATATTTGCATTGTGTTCAACATACCTTGTGTAATGTGGGAAAAGTGGTCCTAGGGTTTAATTAGGATGACTACTTTTCACTATAAAACATTAGAATTTAGATCGGCAAGGGAATTAGATTGACTTGCAACCTTGAAGGTGAGCCAATCAACCTCAGATTTGAATTGCTTTGGGGGATTTGAAATATATTTTTGATAAAAAAATGCAATGATGTAGCTAAATGACTATGAAAATGCACTATTTTGATGTAAATACAAAGAAACTAGAAACTACAAGTCAAATTCTTAAACCAGATCTGGAAAGGACAGAGTACTATTCACCTATCACACAAATTTGAGCCTAATTTTGGAGGACTAAGTCACCCAAGGCGCCTATGTCCTTGTAACTAGATTTGAAATCTATTTTCAGAGTCCTCTAGAGTTTGATCTAGGCCTTCTTTCTTTTGGGTCTCACTATCGGATCTTCGTCAAATGCAAAGATAATTAAGTTTTCATATCTTGTTGTGTTGTAGGGTTTGAATGCAACAATGGATAAATGGTCTTCAATCTTCCTCCATCTTCTTCAAATCTAAAACCGGCACATTCAAAGGGAGGAGAAGGGTTGTGCCATATATGGGGCTTTCCTCGGTCAAACCTCGTGTTGGTGTTTCCACCTCCACAATGGAAAATTGATAAAAAAAAGAGCTTATCCTTTTGAGAGATAGAGGCTAAATGACAAATGAACGATGAATCAACAATGGACTGCAACTCACCACTCAAATCTAATTTCCTTGAAGGACTGAAGTCATGCACATCACCTCAAATCTTGATTATTGTTTGGCTTGATTTACTTGAAGGACCTACAAGGGGTAGTACAAACAAAATGATAACATAAACATGAACAAACTCACATGAAACTTGACATGATGCTTCAATGTTGAAATGTTATAATAAATTTGCTCTTGGTTTCTCTTGACTTGATAATAGTTGCTTGATAATGCTCTTGATCCCAAAATTGCCTCTTAGAGTCCTCTAGAGTCTAATCAAGGCTTCTTTCTTTTGGGTCTTATTGTCAAATCTTCATCAGATGTTGAGATAATTGAGTTTTCATATCTTGTCAAGTTGTAGGTTTGAACACAACAATGGATAAATGGTCTTCAATCTTCATCCATCTTCTTCAAATCTAAAACTAGCACATTCAAAGAGAGATGAATGGTTGTGCCATATAGGGGCTTGCCTCAATCAAACCTCATGTTGGTATTTCCACCTCCACAATGGAAAATTGATGAAAAAGAGCTTATCCTTTTGAGAGATATAGGCTAAATGACAAATGAATGATGAATCAACAATGGACTGCAACTCACCACTCAAATTTGATTTCTTTGAAGGACTAAATTCATGCACATCACCTCAAAACTTGCTTGTAATTTGGCTTGATTTGCTTGAAAGAACTACAAGGGGTAGTACAAACAAAATGATAGCATAAACATGAACAAACTCGCATGAAACTTGGCATGATGCTTTAATGTTGAAATATTGCAATAAATCTACTCTTGGCTACTCTTGACTTGATAATAGTTGCTTGATAATGCTTGATCCCAAAATTGCCTCTTAGATTTGAACTAATGAAATGACTAGGTATTTATAGGATATTCACCTAATTTTCAAACAAAAAAAAATCAATAGCCAACATTTGACATTTGAAATTCAAATAATAAAATGTCAACTCCAACATATTAAAAATTGGAGGCAAAATAGGAGGACCAAGCCTAGGGTGACTTTGTCTCAGCCCTATTTTGCAATGTAAAGTGTCATAGGCAAAATATTAAATGTTAGTTTTGGTTTTGTACATGAGTTTTCTTAATAAATGTCTAAATGGGCCATGAAATACATAATTTAGGACATTAGATGTACAATTAGATCCAATCACTTAGGAGGGAGCAAAACATAATGTGAAATTTGTAGGAGTTGAGATATAGCTCATAGAACATGTTTGAGTCGCTCAAGGACTCAAGCCTCCAAGATCATCTACAAAAACCAACAACAACCTTCCACAAGAGGGAAAAGAAAGAACATGAAATTGCAACAATTGATGCAAGATGTGGCCAATATGCAATACTCAAGATTGCAATGATATGTTGAACTTACACAACACTCAACTGAGCTTTTGGATTGATGCAATGTACATATGAAGCCTTGCTTATATGGGCAAGGAGTGAGATAGGATTAGACAAGATCATGACAAGTGTCTTAATCCTATCACATGAGACAACTAAGTCATAACAACCTAGTATACAAGCATTAAATTCTTAATGCAAAATATTAAATGCATGAGAGAATTAGTAAATGTCTAGATAACTAAAAGTAAATAATGAGACATGGCCCCATTATAACTAACTTCTAGAAATGATAACTAAGAAACTTAACTCCTAAGTAAACTTATAATAATGTGAATAGGTCCTCACTAATAACTAGTTAGGAAATAACCCCATTCACACCAACACCCTATTATATTGGTGGTTGTCGTTGCACCAAAAGATTGACATGTTAATGTCTGATGCAACTGCCAGATTTATACAAGATCCACAAGAGGTGATTAAGCCATGTCACAAACCCAAATATTGCACTGCTAAAGGAAGACCAAGGGACACACCATCTTGCAAAAATCCCCCCAACTCAATCAAGGGGTTTAAACCTATGACCTCAACTCTGATACCAATTGTTACATTGGTGGTTGTTGTTGCACCAAAAGATGAACCTGTTAATGCTCGATACAATTTCCAAATTTATACAAGATCCACAGGAGACGGTTAAGCCATGTCACAAACCCAAGCGCCACACTGCACAAGGAAGACCAAGGGACACACAATCTTGCAACACCCCCCCATAAGTTCCACTTAGGAAGTGTAATTATGCAAATGATGCAAAGATGGGTCCCAACTACGAGGCCATGTTAGGTACCCATGTACATATCAAATTCCCCCTCAAGGAGGAAGAAGTTTCCCCCCACAAATAGAGAGAGAACACCCCCTAGAATAGAGAGAACGGAAGAGAAGGACTAAGTAGCCCCTCAAAAGATATCCAATGGTAGATGCTTGAAACTGGATGGAGAAGATAGTCCATGATCATCGAACAATGTTCCTCCCCTTAGGAAGAAACATAACCAATGGTGTATGCAAGGTATATCCCAAATCCTGAAAGGAATATGTAGGAAGAAAGTGCAAGATGTATGAAGTCTTTGAACTCAGCTCAAGTGTCTTCATGTTGATGCTAAAAGTTGTCACAATCAAATCAGACATTCTAGTCCACACTACTAAAGATGAAAAATCATAATCTCCTAGAGACTTATGTAGAGCATAAGCTAAAGACCTAAATATCTTCTCTAAAGAAGTCTCCTTCAAATGTTGATTCAAAGTATCCACACTCATGTAAAACTGAGATGAATGAGCAAGAGGATCAAAGTGTTCCCTCACAACAACTAAAGAAGAATCATCTTCATCAAAGAGAAGATGAATACTCAATAGTGTCTCCCAAATTTACAATATGTGTCTCCATAAACAAGTCTAAAATACTTGTCAAGAGATCATCCCAAGCTAAATCGGGAAGACTGTAGATATCCTATTGCAAGAAGTCATTGGAAGATTTCAAAGAAGCAACTCTAAACTCTAAAGTATCAATAGTAGATGCAAGGAAAAAAAGTGGTCCTCAAAGAGAAGATGTATGTCCTCAATAGTGTCATCTAGATCCAAAATGAAGGATTCCAAAAACAAGCAAGAAATGTATGGTAGAAATTGGTCCCAATGAACTGAATCTATAAGACATAAATAATCTTGTTGTAATGTATCATTGGATGCTCTCGACGAAACATCTCTGGAATCTGAATTTGCAACAGGTGATGTCAATGTAATCTCAACATGAGGATGAGAAGCAAGAGAAGTATTTGTGTCATCTGAATGTTCAAGACATGCATAATACTTAAGCTCCTCTATTTAAAGTATCATCATTAAAGGGTATATTATTTGCATCATCAAATGGAATGAGGCAATATGTAGCAGGACCATTCTAGGAATGGATAAACATGAGGGTCTCCAAACATCTCCCAAATCTTGGTCCAAACTATGCGGGGACATTTAATGCCCACCATAGCTAATAGAGTGTCATAATCAACATGACAACCAATTATTCCTATTGCATGATAAATCTTATTACCCCATATTGATTTCCTTCCAGGTGTGTCTGGTTCAAGCATGAGCCCATAAAGGTAAGGCAAAAGTTTTAGCCATTTGAGATGGGTTAGAATGCCTTTTTTCCAAGACTCATAATTAGCCTTATCCAAAATTATCACATAAGTATGAGTAGAAAAACCCATGATACAATCCTCAAATGATTACAAAGAAACATAAAAAAACACCAATACACTCCCACCCTTTTCACTAGTATCAAATATCATCCCCCCAACTATTACAAGGTTGGCACTTTATAATTTAGTGCACACGTTTACAAAGCCTTTTCCAAGATACAATGCTCAAAAGGCTCAAAATAGTTAAAACTATAAATTATGATACAAAATGAATATGAGACAAAATACAGAAGAATTAGCCTTATGGATGTGTAGTTCTCTTCAAGACCTTTCCAACACTTATTTTTTTTCAAAAATCAAAGCAATAGGGTGAAAGTTATGGCCTATTGAAGAAATTAGCACAAGACAACTTCAACCTCAAATATCTAG
Source organism: Sequoia sempervirens (assembly GCA_007258455.2). Lineage (NCBI taxonomy): Eukaryota > Viridiplantae > Streptophyta > Pinopsida > Cupressales > Cupressaceae > Sequoia > Sequoia sempervirens. The sequence continues at coordinate 120,875,630 of VDFB02271358.1, forward strand.
TACAAAATGGAAAAAAATATTCTCAATACCTCAGTGGATGGAAAGTGCTCATCTCCAGCTTTCTGATGATATCTTATTTGTTGAAATCCAATGCCTGAAGCAAAAGTTATGAATTTTTGAAAAACTAGTTGAATTTAGCCTACAAGAAACGAGTTTTCTAGCAAAAAAAAGTTTTACTTCTGATTTGATTTCTGAAAAATCTATTCACTGTGAGTAAATAATAACAGACACCCAAAAATATTTTGATGCAAAGAACAAAATGTGGAAATGGTTTTTTGATCCAACAAGCAAAAGATGAGAAAATAAATTTTATTTAACCTTCAACCTGTAGAAAAAATGACGTGTGATGATTTTTGGATAGTAATTTTCTTCGGATTTGCTCAAGAGATTCAAAATATAAAAGATACCCAAATGAGATTTTGACCTTGGCTACAAAACCCATAAATTGTTTTTCCTACAAATGAGTGGAAGATGGAATTATGAAGCAAAAATAAAAATGGCTCCAATGAAAAACTATTTTCTTCAAACTCCCATCTGCAACTATGTCAAATGATCTCCAATTTGGATGAAACAAAAGCCAAATCTAACTTGCTCGTGCCTTCTGGATGTGTTGGAACAGTAAAAAAAGCTTCTAGTATAATCAAAAATATTGCAATCACTTGAATCTTACAAAACATATATGCAATATGAAGAGGTTATTAGATCTTTGCAAACCCTTTTTGATTCTCCAAATCGTTCAAGAATGCAAAGGAAGAGCATACAGGAATTTACAAGATTTTTACAAGAAACTTGTACCCAAAATATTTTTTTTGGCATTTTGTATAAATTGAGCTAAATCTTGTTAAAATGCCATGTAAAGTTTGTTTTAGGTCAAACGAATCATAGAATCTTGGTGGGTTTCTGTCAAGGAACACATGTGCAAAATTCTAAAAATTTGAAAATTAGGGTTTTATGCCCCTATTTTCAGGGAAACCCTCAAAAATAGGACCTTCCCAGAAATGATTGAAAATGATTTTGATAGGATTAAAAGGCTTCACGATCACATTGGTCAAGTCAGAATCATCAAAAGACATGTTTTACTCTAGTGGGTCTATTTCTATTTTTCAGGAATAAAGTTAGAAGCTCCACAACCATTAATGGTAGATTGGCCAGTACCAGGTGCTGAAGGCTAAGCTTCAAAAGCTTCAATGATGCAACCATGGTGGAAAAGGTCTAAAATGATGTTGTTTGATGAAGGAGATTCCTGAAAATAAAAAAGGTCAAAATTTGACTAACTCTGGAAATGTTACAAAGGAGAGATAGTTCACATGCTGAAAAGAGCCTTTTTCAAGCAGGGGCGCCCATGATCTTTTAAGGTCAAAGAAGTCACTCAGATCCTCCAAGGCATTCATTCTTGATGATTGCTTGTTGGCGCGACAATGAAACAAACAGATAAATCATCAGAGGAATAGATCACAAGCAGCTGCTGACGAAGCAAAAAGAGGCAGTTGAGGAAATATCAGGAAACCACAGTTAACGGCGAAGTTCTAAGAGAAAAAGAGCCTTTCCAAAAGAAAGGTGCCCTTCTTTTCTGACCTCCAGATGCTGATAAATGACAAAAGGCTTCCCAGGATAACCTTCTTAGCCCAAGTAGATCTCAGCAACGCAACTGCAAACACCAACATTTAACAGGGCAGTCAACGGATAATCGAGATCAAAGAAGGCAACTTTTTCAGATGGAAATAATCTTGCTAAAAGGAAAAAGTGCCCTTTTCAAGGAGGGGCGCCCTTGAATAAAGGAACCCTAGAATGAAATCCAAGTTTCCTGAAGTCAGTCATCTTTGGCAGAACAAAGCTAGCTACCTGATGAGATATCAAGCAAAATCATCTAACTCTCCAATCAACGAGAAATCTAGATCAAAGCACGAGAGGTCATTTCGAAAGGCTGAAGAACGAAGATTGAAAATTCACAAAGGCATTAGCAAAAGAGCCCTTTCTTGGAAAAGGTGCCCTTTCTTTTGAAACCCTAAACTCATCTTTTCATCATCATGTCTCTCAGGTGGTCGCGCCCACAAAAGGATATGATAATCACAGTAAAACCTTTCCTGGGAATTGGACATTCCAACAGGTGACTAATATCTCTCTATGGATGTTCATTTACTTGTCAAACCAGGGGACGTATACTTTAAATGGCGTGGCAAAATATATGCACTAAGAACTGGTTTCGGTCAAAACTTAGCGAAAATAAATACTGAAAAGGAATTCTATCTACGCTACAGGAAGGTAATGCAAAGTTCTTTAACTCAACTATGATTTGATTAAAATAGAAACCATAACAACTACGACTGAAACACAAACTATGAACTGGCCTTATGCTGTAGGAACAGGCACAGGGATGGATTCCCTATGTTGCAGGAGCAATACAAGACTGAGTTTGTATGAAAACTTCAAAGATGAAAGCTAACTGAAGATCAACAGAAAAGAACAGCTAACTAACTAGCTACAGATACTTACTAAGTGGGCCCCCTTAGCAAGCATCTATTGATTACGCAGGTGCTGAACTCAGAACTTCATCAAACTTTATTCATGAAAACAGAATGGTATACATTGCTTTATTGATATAGAAACTAACAACAAATTATGTCTCTTGTCAAACAGATTCTGCTTTTCATTATCATACTAACTCTTACATGACATCTGCTATATCTCTCTATCACTATGCTTCTATCTTACTCTAACTATCATCTCCCTTCTCACTCGCGCAGGAGGAGTACTTTATTTAAAATCAGGAGAACAACTAACTAACTAACCCTATCAAAGAAAGACGTGGAAATAAAGTGTATCCCATAATCAAGGAACAAACTTCATAAATGAATTTATCCGTTCAACCCGATTCAGAGAGAATCTAGCGCTCCACTCTTTTCGGATTGACTGTCATTAAAAATATTTCCCAATGGTTTTGGTCAAAGAGTCTTCGTCGGAGCTTCCTCGAAGTCGTGCAGGAAATGGACTTTACTGCAAGGTCGAGATCAGTTGCGCTTGACTCGATCATTCTTCAACAACCTGCGATACAAAAGGTAACAAATGCGAAAGAAAAGGCGTATGGCACATACACAATATTCGTTCATTAATCACACATTTAAATCTATTTCATCATTCAAAAACTGTATGCGATATACCAGTCATTTAGGGAGTCAACGGGGTAATAAATGTAGTCAAGTCAACACAATAAGCTGCAGGAATATGCAAATGTTTGGCTACAGGATATCCCCATAAAAGGTTTCAAAAGAGTTTCAAACAACCACGAATAACAAAAGTAAAGGCATTAAAATTCCATCATAATATCCAAACTATGAGCACATTTTAGGCTCATCATCAGGCACTTCTTTTCAGTATGGATCCAGCTCCGTAGTGAATGTGTTAGCAACATCTCAGGATCAACAGATAACACTAAATTCAAGATCAAACAGAGGGCCTTTAGGAGAGTAAATATTTAAAAACTTGCAAAAAAAACCAAAAGGGACGCCTAAAAGAAGTCAAAGGTCAAGTTTTTGACTAAAGTCAAGAGCTTTTGAGTTAAAATTGGCTAAAACACTCCACGATCAGTGGAAATCACCTTTTTGAACTTCAGATCAAGCCAAAATCACTTTTGAGCTTGAGTTAGGTCCCCAAACTTATGGATCTAAGGCTTGAACATATATATTCAAGGTGAAGGCGTCCTATTTCATTATTTCATTGCAGGTTAAAAGATCAAGAACAACCACAAGCTCTCAAGGACGCCATTGATAGATCTAAACAAGGTTTTCATCCGTTCTTCAAATTTTCCTGCAGATCTGAAGCAGAAGAGGATTGCTAAAATAAGGTTGGAGTTAGAGACGGATTTTTTTCAGGAAATCAGATAAAAACTTCCAATCCACTTTCTGTCTACTTCCTCTCTTCTAGTCTTAGGTTTTCTTGCATTTTACAGAAAAAGCAATAGGCTACATCAGATCAGATCAACTGGGTAGACTCAGCATAATTTTCCAGAGAAACCCATCTCGACAAATTTTCCAGAATCAACAAACTTGCTGCCCCTATTTTTGGGGGTTTTTCCAAAAAAAAATTCAGAATCAAAATTTTGAGGAACTGGGTTTGTTCAGCATTAAAGCACGAACAAAACCCATGTGCCAGATTTTTTCCAGAAAAATACTTCTCGGCAGGGCGCTATTTTTAGGGGTTTCCAAAAATCATCTGAACAAGGTCAAGTTTACAGTCAATCTTTAAGTTTTTCAAGATGCAGTTCTCTCATGTACAATACAAGACCAAGACAGCCCTGCTACATGATTACTTGAAAACAGTTGACACAAACTTACACCAGGTAAATCCAGTGGTTGATCTGGAGCAGCTGGAAGGCATGAATCAAATCACATTGCAGAATATTGAAGAATCCGGGTTGCTACAGGCCACATCCATTCCCATCACTCTACAAAGCATAGAGCTTGTAATCACTTGTGTCAAGCATTACAATCCTACCACCAGAGAAATCAGAGTAGTAGATGGAAGAATTGTTTGCAGTCTAAAGCCTCAGGATATCGAAAGGTGCTTTGATATTCCCTCATGTTCTAACAGCAAAGTCATATCAGTGGTGGAATGTGAGAAGGCATTCGAGATGGCCAAGGATAAATGTCAAAAGGTAATGGCTGAAAAATGGCTAAAAGTGACAAAGGCAAGCTTGCCTAAATTGGTGGGACGAGGAGAATGTAAAGATGAGTACGCAGTGTTAATCACTCTACTCAATCGAATCACTGGGGAAGAGGATGGTCATCATTTTCAGTCATAGATGTTTTACGTCATTGCCAAAATCATTGGCAAAAGGGAACATTATGACTGGGCCACTCTGATTAGTGACTCACTCCACCAACAGCTCACCGAGTATTTGGAAGCTCATAGGTTCCACATGTGCTCTTACCTGCTATACCTGATAGCCTTCCAAGGTGATTTCAGGACATTGAACAATGTGGGAACCTTAGGTGTGCAAAAGGTTCACAAACATTTTACACGTCTTGAGTTTACTCAAGCGGAAAGACACTTCAAGAAAACGAGTGATCTCTTCATTATGCACACAGTACATGAGCTTGACCATGAGATGCACGTGTGTATTTCACAAACAGCTAGAGAGGCAATGGCAGATTGGGCGGATTGGTTCATCCAATTCCCTACATTCTCCTACATACGCATGTATGGCTACATTGGTCACCCCACCATGCTACCAAGATACCCTTCAGATAGGGTAGTCTTCATGGAATTCTTGAGATAGTTGTCCGAGGTTCATGTCTACTTGCACTTGAAGAAAAAGACAGCTGTTAACTTTCTCGTTGGAATGGGACTATATAGGTGTGGATACGCGGCAGATGCCAAAATGATGAGTCAGGAAATGGTGAGGTTTAATCTCAAGTATCTCATTGAGAGAAGATCCTATGATCCCAGAGGGCTCTATGCAGCACATCTCGAGCAACACTCGTCACATAAGTCTTCTATGGAAGATTATTGGGTAAATTGTCAAGATGAGTATGAAGTGCGAAGAAGGAACTACAACAGGTTCAGACTTCCACAAATTGCTGATTTTATGTCAGCAGACATCGAGGGCCTGTCTAATGATGAAGGGGAAGTCATTCTCCCCTCATTCTCCACAGATTCAGTTGACTCCCAACCGCTCCCGAGAGTGGATTGGTATGCCAAGGAAAACATGTCTATAGAAGAAAGAATGAGTAGAGTGGTTAGAAATAGCCAACTCTATCTCGACAGCAAGAAGTCAAGGAAGGTGATACCTCACAGAACATAGCCGCCACAGGTTCAGTCTCCACCACCTTCCACTTCAAAAAGGAATCCTAGGAAAAAGCAATGGTGCAACCCTCCTCGAGGGATGAGGATGTGAAAGCCTACGAAGCCTAGAACACAGAGGACACCTGTGGAGAAAGCCACACATAGTCTTGAAATAATCACGGGTATTGCTGCCCCAGAACAAAGAGTAGAGACTGCTACTCCTGATCCAACATAAGTTATCACGGAAGAGCCAGCAGCAGTAGTTGTTGAAGAACCAGTGGCAGAAACAACAACAGTAGAAGCAGCAGCGAAAACGGTGCCTATTGTAGAAGCAGAGCCACCAATATCACCAGTATCACAACGATCACAAGTCCTCATCGACTTGGATTCGCCACTGAGGGACATTGCTCCAGCATAGTCTCACACATCTAGCATTCAAGGGCCTCACATCCCTCCTAGCGAAGTTCACCGAGATTCCATTTGGCTTGAAGGCTTCCTAGGGAGAAAGAAGGAAAAACCCTCCTATGAACTTGACTTTACCGAATTCGACCACGTCCCACAAGACATGTCAGCGAAGAGGTTAAAGAAACAAGTTCACATAGAAAGAAATGTAGAGTGTGAGATCATCATAGAGACTGTCGCCCCACCAATAGAGAAAAGCATATACGAGGTTCAAGCAAAAGACTACACTTTGTCTCAACTTAACCTCGGGAAGACTACATGACAGGTGGAGGCAGACCTTCTTGGAATAGCCTCGGTGAGCGCACAAGAAAGAATGGCTAAGGATGGTAAAGAAAAGGCAGCCTTAAAGGCTGAAAATCAAAAACTGAGGTCATACATAACTAGCTTGATACATGGCACCCCAAACGTCTCAGCCCTACCAGCAGGATTACTAGATCTCCCCGCCGAACAAAATCATCGGCAATTGATAACATTCGGCAAACACTTGAGAGATCAAGTGGAAGAGTTTGTTCTCAAGGGTAGGTGTATACTGGAAAATCTATACCAGTTACGGGATAGAGCACATGGACTTCGTGCAGAGATCCAACAATTAGAATAAAGGATTGCAGAAAGGAGACTAGAAGATGAAAGCACAATTGCAGATTTGCAATTGGCATATCAATCAGTATACTCTGAGGAAAAAAAGAAACATCTCTTTGCTTGGAAGGAACAATTGGCGTACAAGGTGAAAGCCTATGACACTCATTCAGTAGAGTTGATTGATTACAGACGGGTGGTTGCCACTATTATCAACTTCACAAGAATGTTGGTGATATCTTTCCCTTGCATGGAATATCAGCGTGAGGGAGGAGAATACATCGAGATGGTCACTGTACAGAACCAGTTCAGGGATGTCATCCACAGTACCTTTCTTGATGATCCAGATGGTTGCAAGTTGGCTAAGGTAGCAGCTTTATCAACTAAGTTTGAAGAGGCAGTATCTCAGTGTATTGACTTCAGAAATCATCTCACAATGGGTGAGGTCATGCTACGACGCCACGTCATCATTCTACAAAGCATTAACTCCCCAAAAGTTGATGAAGTCAATCAATGGATAGAGACACTGCTGATTAGTGGTGAGCTATAAATGCACCAAAGAAGGACGTCCTACACCCTCCAAGTGGCAATTATGAGACTTGAATTTGACTTGATGCTTCTTTCCAAGTCAACTCAAGATGATATTAAATGTAATCGGAGTTAACTTGATACTTCTTTCCAAGTTTAACTCCATATTCCTTAAATCATGCATTGTCGGATCCCACTGATTAAGGATGTCTAATTGGCTTCCATGATTTGTGGATCTTAGATCTCCACTAAATGTGGATGTCTATTTTGGAGGGATACTTACATTAAAGTTCACCTTTAGTTTACTTTTAGTCAACTGAAGTAGTTTCCATTTGACTCTTTGTTTACTTTCAGTTAACTGAAGTAGTTTTCCAGTTAACTGCTTGTTCCCCCTATTTAGGAATAAATCTTGCTAATTGATTGGCAAGAACTCATTGTTAACTCAAGGAGATTTTGGGGTTGCCCACTCCTTTGAGTTCTATAAATAAGAGCCTTGGGCTCATTATTTGTTCAACTTTTACTTGCTATGCAAAATTGCTGCGCCATTGTTGCCAACAACTTTGAAAGCGGATATTTGTTCACTCTTGGATGAGAGTTTGTTGGTCGATCGTAATTGTGCATGATTTCGTGCCTTTGCTTTCCCAACCTTTGTAATTCGTTGATAAAGCTTTGAAGGAGAATATCAGAAGGCGCTTGCATTTTGGTCAATCTATTTGAGTTATGTCTTCGTCTTGTATCTAATAGCTCGTTGTTTCATTTCCCTCCTCGGATAGGAGTCCCTCCTCCTTGGATATTTGTTATTAACAGTTATCGTCCGTTGTTGTTTAATGTATTGACTTTCAAGCTATACTTCGGATAGGAGTCCCTCCTCCTTAGCAAGCTCACTGGCCAAGGCATCGTAAATTGTTGTTTCTCGTAAACTATTTCCTAGCCCATACCTTGGATAGGAGTCCCTCCTCCTTGGTAGGTCTCAAATCTAGTTTATCGTAAAGAGTGTTTGCTTGTACCAACCTTATCCCGGTGTATACCCGAGAGTTCAGAGCCTCGGTCATATTTTCAGGAGACAGAAAATTCAGGTGATCCAACCAACCCATTCCCGCTCCTTTACCCTCATACTCTATTTACCTTGAAGGTATTGGATAGATAAAAGCTAGAATAGTCGTAGTTGAGATCTGCATAAACTAGAGAAAAATCTTAGCTATGGCGCATTGTGTTTGTGCACCCTTGTGTCCTACCACTGAAGCATAAAAAGATAGAAACTTTAGTTTACATTTCCCTTCCTTACGCTTTGCTCCCAGCAGAGAGGGACTTCTCCTCTTTAAATAATGAAGAAGTGTTGCAAAACATTTGAAATAGCTGAATTTTTACAATCAACACTCCAAAGGTGCTAATTTAAACGCCAACAAAACTCAATCTCTCAATCAAGAATGTATGAACTTAGATTTCTCAAAACAAAATCTTTGATACCATGTAGGAGCTGGGATATAGCTCATAGAACATGTTTGAGTTGCTTAAGGACTCAAGCCTCTAGGATCAACTGCAAAAACCAACAACCACCTTCCACAAGAGAGAAAAGAAAGAACATGAAATTACAAAAATGGATGCAAGATGTGGCCAATATGTAATACTCAATATTGCAATGATATATTGAACTTACACAACACTCAATTGAGCTTTTGGATTGATGCAATGTACATATGAAGCCTTGCTTATATTGGAAAGGAGTGGGATAGGATTAGACAAGATCATGACAAGTGTCTTAATCCTATCACATGAGACAACTAAGTCATAACAACCTAGGAGAAAAGAATTAAATTCTCAATGCAAAATATTAAATGCATGAGAGAATTATTAAATACCTAGAGATAACTAAAAGTAAATAATGAGACATGGCCCCATTATAACTTCTGGAAATGACAACTAAGAAACTTAATTCCTAAGTAAACTTATAATAATGTGAATACATTCTCACTAATAACTAGCTAGGAAATAACCCCATTTACACGAACAAAATTGTCAAGGGCTACATTTAGCCCCCAGTTAGTGAGAGTACGAACTTCGTGCTCAGACTCACACTAAAGTAGGAAATATGTTAAGAGGGGTTTGATTGTCTGAATGTTGAAGAGATAAGATGACAAAGAGTCTAGGGGGATGTGCAAGCCCCTAAAATTCAAGATCCTATGGCAAGACAACATAAAGACAAGGGAACACACATGCATGTAATGCAACAAGACAACACAAAACATACATGACAAAAACACAAAATAAAACACTGTCAAACACAACACAATATGAACATGAACATAAGAACATATATGAAAAAAAACACAAAGTTAGTACTAAAAGGATTTGAGTTGGTAAGGAAAAGAGACCTAAATCTTAAATACCAAACATCATTTATCGAATGTGTTGTTTGAACAATATAGTGCTCTCATAAGGATGTAAGATCATTCATGAGCTACATGGATCTACTAGCTAGAAAGTTGTGTTATGCTAGGTGTCCATATAATATGATGGGTTCCACAAGGTTATCAAGTTGTGTTATGCTAAAACACTCATGAAATGCATGGTTCCACTAGCAAGCAAGTTGTGTTATGTTAGGTGGCCATGTTAAAATGCTCGAAACTCATAGACCAAAAAACTCCATTATGCTAGGACTACACAAACCACACTTTTGGGAGCGTATAAAACTTTAATGTCTAAGGGAACAAACAAACTCACCTTGAGGGGTGCATGAAATTTAAAATCCAAGGGGATGAACAAGACTCATCTAAGAAGGTGCATACAAATTTTAACGTTCAAGGGGACAAATGACAAACGTCCAAGGGCATGAATAAAGCATTTTAACGTCCAAAGGGACAAATTGATAACCACACCTCAAGGGACTGTTGAATAAGACAACTGAGGAGGGGGGTGAATCAATTTTAACAAATTTAAACCTTTAAATCATTCACCAGAAAAAATCCTTAACACTGCTAAACTGATTAAACATTAAGTGCAAGTGCAGAAATTGAAAACCATCACATAAACATAACAACACCAAATTTATGTGGAAAATCCAATGAGGGAAAAACCATGGTGAGGATTAGCTCACACTATAGAGAATATCAAAACCGATTACAAAGGCTCACTGCTTGATAAAAAAAAGTTCACTGCCAAAACAAGGACTCATTGTCCAGATCAGGATTTACTATCCAATAGGGAACTAACCACCCAAAGGGCTCACTGCCACATAGATACAAAGAAGATAGAAGAGATATGTTATAGAGAGAAGACAATCTCAATGCAACAAATATTTCCACCACAATTTTCTCAACCACTTGCAGGAATGCATGAATGATAAAGTACACCTTCAGCTCACTGCATTTGAAAACTCAACATTTAGACTTCGCACTAATCTACCACACTCGCATCACACACACCCACTTATTCACATCTATTTCACATCTATCTTCTCTATTTATTTGCACTTATCTCTTGTTCTTCTATCACCACTAACTCATCTTGTATTTATACCATATTCAACTTTGAAACATATCCAAAGTCATCCATCCATCAATAAATTTAAATTAGGTCAACGCCAAAACATCCTTGGGTGTAATTAGAATGAGGGAGACCCAAACACATGCTTGATGAGGACCCAAATAGGTCTAACATGCTTCATCAGCTTTGAAGGTAGTGTTTAACACAAGGTCAACCAAACCAGTGTAAAACACATAAAACAATTAAGCACGATCCTTCCAGATACGAAAATTATCTTCAACATGATCATAATTTAACTCTAGAACCACATGTCATAAGACTTTATCAAAGAGAAATCGAGACCAACAACATTTCTCCTAGATCTCAACCAGAAACACATAAAACTATAGTTCACAACTAGTAAACATAACTCACATTGTACAATGAATCAAAAGCCAAAAATCTAGATATAATAGCTTCCAACAATCATGATCAACACATCTAAACCACATAAACATAGGAGCATATCCCAGAGCAACCACTAAACACCTGCAACCTTTCTTCAATACAATTTTCTCAATATCCACGACATGAACAACCAATAACCTGCATCCATGACATCAATGACAACAACAACCGGTTGATAACCAATTGACTAGTGGACATCAATGACAACAACTTCATTCTTGCAACAATCTCCCCCTTTGTCATTAATGGAAACACATGATGTGAAAAACCATCAAAGACAACATACTAGCTCTGAATACACTTCTCAAGATTTTTCTTTTTGTTTCTCCCCCTTAGTAGATAATCTTTTTCACATGATACTCTTCTCTTTTTCACATTCTTCCTCTCCCCTTTGACATCAATGGAAAAGGAAAAAGATATTTTACATTGATTTCCCCTTTGACATTAAAAACAATACTTGTACAATGACAACACATGACACTACCTGCTCCCCTTGAGAGGTAGCCACCAAAACATTAGTCCAAAAGAAAGATAGCCCATAAATCCACCTGAATGATGCATCTCCATATGCATCTAGTTCAAGAAAGGAGGGGAAATAATCCCTAACTTCTCTTAGAGATACCCAAAAGTATTTTTAGGAAGAGCCTTCATAAATATATCAGAAATTTGATCCTTCATAGGGACATACTCAATCTTTACTTCATTCTCCACAATCTTTTCTCTCAAGAAATGATACTTGATAGATATATGATTTGTCCTTAGTGCATCACAAGATTCTTTGAAATGTTAATTGCTCTTATGTTATCACAAAAGATCTAGAAATAGGATCATCATACACCACTATGATATCTTTCAATGTATGTTTCATCCATAGAACTTGTGTACAATAAGATGCAACAACAATATACTCAGCTTCAACAATAGACAAGGAAACTGAATCTTGCATTTTACTCAACCATGCCACCAATCTGCAACCAAGAAAGAATGCACTACCACTTGTACTTTTTTTAACATCTACACATCCAACCCAATCTACATTTGTGTAAGCACTTAGTGTAAAGTCAGTATTCCTAGGATACCACAACCTATAATCCAGAGAGCCATTAAAATAACTGAATATTCTTTTAACATGCGTTTCCTTAGGATATTCTTGAAATCTAGCCACAAGATAGACAACATGCATGATATCTGGTCTAGTAGCAGTCAAATACAATAGTCTATCAATCATAGATCTATATTTTATCTGATCAACCTTAGGTGAATCATTTTCTTTACCCATTTTGCAAATAGTCACCATAGGAGTGCATATTGGTTTGGAACCATCCATCCAAAACTTCTTCAACATCTCTTTCACATACTTAGACTATGAAATAAAAATCTCTTTCTCTGTTTGATTAATTTGTAGCCCAAGAAAGAAATTCATCTCTCCAAACATAGATATTTCAAATTCTTTTTGCATCTCTTCTGCAAACATCTTACACATAGTTTCATTTCCTCCAAAAATAATGTCATCAACATATACAACTATAATCAAGATTTTATCATTTTCAATTTTAAAATACAGATTACTATCTATCATACCTTTGTTGAAACCTTGCTGAATCAAATAATTGTCTAACCTTTCATACCAAGCTTTAGGAGTTTGCTCACCATATTCAATCAATCTAATAATTGAAATCCTTCTGGTTGTCCCATGTAGACCTCTTCTTCTAGTTCACCATTCAAAAATGCAAACTTAACATCCATCTGATAGACCTTGAAATCTTTATGAGCAACAAATGCTAAGAACATCCTTATAGCTTCCATTCTTACCATCAGAGCAAAAGTCTCCTGAAAATCTATGCCTTCTACTTGTGAGTAACCTTTACACACAAGCCTTGTTTTGTTTCTAACCACTTCTCCATTCTCATTCAACTTATTTATGAATCCCTTGAAATACTTAACAGTAGGAATTCTTCCACACCATAGCTCATAAGGGGGTCTTTGTACTGTTTGCTCTTGCTTGAACTCGATTAAATACATAAACAACAGTATGAATAGCCTCTCTCTAGTAAACTTCTAGTAAACCAACCTCAGTAATCATAGATCTAGCAACCTCTTGAATTGTTTTGTTCTTTCTTTCAACAACTCCATTCTGTTGAGGAGTTCTCGGAGCAGATAACTATCTTTTTATTCCATGCACCTCGCAAAACATGTTAAACTCATGGGAGGTGAATTCACCACCTTTTTCATACCTTAATCATTTTATCCTCAAATTTACTTCATTTTCAACCATAGCTTTGAATTTCTTGAGTCTATCTAATGCATCTGACTTCTCTCTAAGAAATTTAACCCATGTATATCTAGAATAATCATCAATCAAAGCATAAAGTACCTTTCACCTTGTAAACTTCTCACTCTTGTACGACCAAAGAGATTTGTATGAATTAAATCCAGTATTCCAATAGTATATTGTTCCTTTGATCTGTAATGGCTTCTTGCTTGTTTTCCAAACTGACAATTCCTGCAAATAGCATTAACAGGTTTTGTAATCCTTTGTAAATATCTCACGGTCTGAACTGTACTAATCCTTGCCAAGTTATCAAAATTCATGTGACACATTATCTGATGCCACAACCAACTATCATTGATTTGAGTCATAAAGCATCATCCATCAACACCCTTAAGTTGATATATATTTCCTTCATATTTCTTTCCTACAACAATCACTGTTTTGGATCCTTTTTTGATCTCACATCTCTCATCCTCAAATACAAGATTATATCTTTTATTGCACATCTTTCCAACACTCAAAATATTATTCCTTAAACCCTTAACATAATATACAACATTAGTATTATGCTTGCCATCAAAAATTACTGAACCTATCCCACAAATTTTAGCACCAGTATCATCTCTAAACATAACTAAGCCTCCATCATATTTTTCAAGTTTAACAAACTTACTCTTATCACTGATCATGTGATGTGAAAAACCACTATCAACAACCCAATAGTTCTTTTCCTATTTAGCATGTAGGGCAAAGATTAAAGTACCTTCATTTTTCTCCTTCTTCGGAGGGCATTCCTTCACTTGTTTTTCAGAATTAGCAGAAGTAGGTTCATATTTTATAGCCAAGAAAAAGCATTAATTTTTATCAAGATCTCCATAATTAGATTCCTCATCAGATATACTAGAATCCTCATTCACATAATATGCTATGTTGATCTTCTTACCTTTCTTTTCTTTCTCATATCTTTGTTGATTCCTCTTAGCTCTTTTCAGACACCTTGCAACATAATAACCTATTCCTCCACAACTAAAGCATTTAAAAGGTAACTTACCTTCATACTTGTCAGATCCTTTTCTCATCCTTCTCAAAAAGTTAGCTTCTACTTCATCAAGTTTTCTTCATCTGGATCTTCAACTTTTGTAGTGTTGCAAATCAAGATTGCACCCTTAGCCAAGTTGGACTTCACTATCCTATTGAAACATGGAAACACTCTCAGATTGTGGGTAATCTATAATGAGAGTGAATCTCTAGAGTGGGCTAGTTCCCCTAGCATATCACCTAATCTAAAATACTTTTCGAGGAAAAGGTTAGGAGGAAAACTGAAAATGAAATCCTAATACCTAAAAATGATTCACTAGAAATTTCAAAGGATTTTGATAACTTTCACTCTCAACAATCTCTCATAACTTCAACTCTCACAATCTCACCATAAAACATACAATCCAACAATGATTTGTATAAAGGTTCACAAAATTGAGCACAAAATACAACTTGAACTATATGAGACTCTTGTACACAAGTTCACAATAATAAGACATAAAAAGGATTCTATGTTTTGAATCACAATTAGCATCAAATTGGTATTGTAAATCTAAGACAAGAAAATGAGAAGGAAAGCTCTATTGTTTTTATTAAAACTGAAGGAGTATCAAGCTTAAAATTTGAGTACAAGAAATGTTTACAATACTATCTGAAAATGAGTAGGAGAGCAAGAAACAATAATATGAACTGAGAAAAATCCAAATTTTTCTCTAACTTATATCTCCCAAGTGTCTCCAATAGTGAGAATAGAAAAATCAAGCTGATTTGCATCTCTAAATTAGCAACCTTTGATCCATTTTTGAGCTCCAAGGAAAAGCCTAAAAAATAGTGCCCAAAACTGCTCCAAACTGCATGAAAAAGATATAAACTTTCTATCTCCAAAAGGTTGATCCAAAAGAGCCACAAAATCAAGCCCAAATTACCTCAAAACTAAAAAAAGAAGGTTTAGTTTGTTCATCTTTTTCCAATTTAACCCAAGAACTCAAACTTAGAAATATAAAGCTTCAATGAGAACTCAAGTGCACTAATTGCATTTCAAAACAATAGCAAACATTAAGGTAATTGATAGAAACATTACCTTAATGATGTAATTTGATCCAAAAGAGCCACAAAATCAGGCCCAAACTACCTCAAAACTAAAAATAGAAGGTTCAGTTTGTTCATATTTTTCCAATTTAACCCAAGAACTCAAACTCAAAAATAGAAAGCTTCAATGAGAACTCAAGTGTAGTAATTGTATTTCAAAACAATAACAAACATTAAGGTAATTTATAGAAACATTACCTTAATGATGTTTTACATCGTTTGCAATTTCAGAATTTTTAATATAGAAATCTCCTATTACATTCAACTTGATTCCAATTATTCTGATTTTTGCAATTTGGGTAAAATTTTGATACTTTGCAAAAATAAAAATAATATACTAAGGCTCTTAATACATTTGATTTTTCTATAAAAAATCATAAGAAAATTTAGGCGCCTATCATATTATGCCTACTCAAAGGTTCAAGGGGAAATCTAGGGAATTCAACACTTAGGCAAAAATATGAAACTCAAGGTTATTGACTTGATTTTCTACAAGGCATGAAATAAATCAAAGTCAATGAAAACCTAAGTTGGCATAAAATGCAAAATCGACATATTACTTCAAAGGCATTAATTTGGCATTTGATTTTTTTAATTCAATGTGATAAAATGTCAAACTTGAATTAGGGCATAAGGCAAACCCTAACACAAAATCGATCCCAACGCCTAATTCTTCTCATCATTTGCATCAACCAAAATTTTGGAAAGAAAGAGCTCTACTCCAACCGCCATGGAGACTAGGGTTTTAAATTTATGAGCTCGATTCCTCACCATTCTTGTTGTTCTGAGAGATTTCTTCATGAAGATTTTGAAGGAAATGCAAAGGTGAGTTGTTTTTTGACTCCAATCTGGTTGTCAACTTACATTTTCTTGAGGTATTTGACTTTCATTGTCGTAGCCTTGATCGGTTTTCTAATGCATTTCCTATGTTCATTTCTCTATTGACATTTCCATTATCTTGGGCCGCCATGGACGCCTCCATCTTGATCATTTGAAGCCATATATGTGGGTTTTGGATGAGTTTCTTCAACAACAAGTGATGGGTAAGTGTTTCATGGCTTAAGCTTTGCATTTCCCTCTTAAATAAGCTTGATTCGAGCTCATTCAAACAAGATAATGAACATCTTTTGCTTACTATGGAAGGAATAAATGAATCTTTGTGTGTTCTCTCCTGTATAGGCTGTGACCATACCTTGTACATTTTCTTGCTTTTGAGGGTTTGTTCATTTCAAATGGCTCAAATACTTCTCTTTTCATTTTGTACTTGTGATTTTTTTATGAACCCCAAGTGGGTTTTGACATCTATGAAGAGAAACACTTCTTCAGGCCACGACTATGAAGACACAAACTAGGTTTTTCATTTGTTCAATACAACTTAGGGTTTCTCCATTTTTTGAAAATGCAAGAAGAGAAACATTGTTTTCCACCTTTTATGAATAAAATCCAAAGAAATACTTCACCATACAAGGCCAAGAATTCTATATTTTTCTGGGTTTCATATTTTCTGAATGTGATGCCATCATTGTTCATTTTCCTTTTGAAACCCTAGCTCCATTATAACATTTGCTCATTTGTTTTCAAGGGAAAGCATATTTGGCTCCACAGTAAAGTAGGAATGGAAATAGTATTGCTCGTTACTTTGAAGAGCAACATGGTTCCATTTTCTCCAATGTATGCATTTGTAGCTTGTATTATTATGAATTTTCTCTTTGAAATACAAATTGGGTATTTCTCCATTTGCATTTTCTCTTTTGAAACTTGTCAAAACTCAATGTTGCATTTGTAGGCTATGTCCATGCAACTCTTTACTTCCACTGTATCAACCACACTAAGGTTCAATTTGGCCTCACAAGCACAATATGGAAGCAGTTTGTTAATGAAACACCATTCTTTTATCCACTGTGTGCACTCCTCTTTTGGAACTTGTATGTTTGGCAACCCATATCATCATTCTTCAAAGCACTTTTTATGAAGAAAAATCACTCATTCAACTGAAATAAACAACATTCCTTGAGTTTGTACTTGAAGTATCTCTTGAATATTCCTGATGAGGACTATTGTATCTTGGTTCCATTCTTATATTGAGAAAAGTTAAGATTTTCTCTCTTTATTCACACACATACAGATGCAATACGACATGATGCACTTTGTAGCATAATGAAAACTTTACCCTTGTTTTCTCCTTCATTTGTCACATGCAATTCTATTGCAACATTTTGGCTTTTGGCAAGACAAATACTCCTGTAGTTATCATATGAGCTTCTTCACTATTTTGGGTGTCTTTTTACATTCTAAAAAATATGCTCACCTCTACACTCCTTATTACTGTTTCGTCATTTTAGGAGTATAACCCAATGTAATGGAGCCTTATTTCATGAATGTGATGTCATAATGTTGAAACAAGACTTGAATTTTGTGTTCTATTTTGCTTCAATGGTGTTGTTCCATATGTAAAACATTGTCTCCTTCAAAATTTGCACATACAATCTTTAGGTAATCTTTTATGCATTACACAAACAGTCAATAATGGCTCTTTTCCTCTTTGTGTTCTAACCTCAAAAGTTTATTTGCAGCTATACACTTTACACCTCAATTCTTGACAGAGACTAGAGTCTTTTTTCTTTTGTACTCTTCATGCATTTTTACCTTGCATGGCTCTAACTGTTTAACATGACCTCTTGGTTTCTTTTGATCCACAATGCATAGAAGATCTTGAAATATGTGAACTTCTCCATGTATGCTTGCTCACTATCACTTCATTAAAATGTACTCCTTGTTTCCCTATTCAATATGAACACTTGAAGCAACACAATTAGCATGAATAAAACATCGTATGGCAACAATATGCATTCAAACTTGATAGCAATAAAAGTCTTTCAATGTGAAAATGATCCATTTATTATGTTTTGTACTTGATGTGGGCATTCAAATGAGTTATTTTCCACTCATAATTTTCAATTCATCGCACTTTGGATTGAATATTATGAGTGGTCAATGAACTTAAAGGCTCTTGCAATTGCTTAATGATTTACTCCTTCAATGAATGTTTCCTTTTGGGAAATCATGAATGTAGTTCTTTTCTCAATCCCCTTTTGAAGTTAAAGGGGCAGCATGTTGGGCTCAACCCTTGTGGGAGCCTATTTTTGCACCACATGCTATTATGTCTTCAGAAATGGATCAACAACATGATTTCTCCTATATTTGCATAGTGAACAAACATATTAGATAAAAAAATAGTGAAGCTCAATGCTCCTGTGATGTCTCATTTTTTAGGCTCTCCTACATACTTGTGATGTTTATTCAACTGACTCAATAAATTATAGACAATGTACTATATTCCTATTGATAGAGCACATAGTGATATTCATATCTGAAGCTCTAACAACCTCTTTTATCAACATGATGTAGGTTCATCCAAGATCGGGAGCAAGCAGGAGTAGTAGCAATGAAGACCAACTGAAGACCTAAACTAGTCAATGATGGATATGTTTTTTGTTATATGCTTCTTTCCTTTTATTAATATTTAGTTGTATAGTTCATTTCTTATGATGAATTGGTTCATCTACTCCCACGACTTGTGTGGGACACTTGATCTCTCTTTCCTTTCCAATGAATATGAAAACAACATTCTATGCAATCTTGTTCAATTTTGTATATCTCTCTCTTACAAAAGTGTATGTATTAGTGATATAAATGCATGAATGAAAAGTGTATGCAACATTGTAAAATGGTCAAATCAATATAGAATGAATGCAAGCAATATTCTTTATATCTCATGCATGCATCTCTTATATACTATAAACACTGAATGACAAACTGAATGCTCTCTTTTATTGAAAACACATTGCACAATGAAACTTGACTTTTTCTTTTAAAAATATAATATGTGCAATGGTTTAAGAAAAGAATGAATGGATTGAAATTTTTTCACCTTAAAATGAACATAAGTTTATCAGCTCTGCCAATTTGAGTTGTGGTGAAAAATTGGTAACATTCTTGGCGATTTCTGTTGAATGCTTGCCTACTAGGCATTAGACCAGTTTCCTTAAACAAATCCATTGGGTGCATAGTCAAATATGCTCCTCTTAAACTCAAAAATTAATTAAACTGAAACTTGCAAACACT
The DNA here is from genome assembly GCA_007258455.2 of Sequoia sempervirens. Classification (NCBI taxonomy): domain Eukaryota; kingdom Viridiplantae; phylum Streptophyta; class Pinopsida; order Cupressales; family Cupressaceae; genus Sequoia; species Sequoia sempervirens. The sequence continues at coordinate 120,895,431 of VDFB02271358.1, forward strand.
CCAAATAGTAGTAGAAAACAAAACCAAACCAAACTGAAAGCAAACTAAAAGGCCCTGGTGGCTAGAAAACAATGTGCAACAACACTTATGGAAAGAAAACAACTGAAATGAAATGTGCTTCCAACGCTTATTAGAAGAAAAAATACTCTACTATAGTAAAAAAGTAGAACTTATCTTCAGAGGCAATGTTTGAGGTGGATCCCATTAACTGGGATAGGTAGCACCTCTCCACTTAACTTAGAAAGTTGAAAAGAGTTGTGTTCCTTGCACTCTGTTATCACATATGGTCCATCCCAAATTGCATCAAACTTGGAATGTTTTCTAGGTTTGCTCATGTGTTCATCCCATTTGAATACTAAATCTCCAACAATGAAATCTTTGGGATTTTCTCTACAAAACTCCTCTATCATGTTGGTGCTTAACTCTTCATCCGACTGAATGTTAGCCTTTTGAAAAAGAATTTTGTCCAAATGTCTTTCATAAAAAAATTTCTCATCACTTGGCATTGATCCCAACATGGACATACTTATTTGAATCTCATCCACAAAATTGGGAAGTTCATCTGACCAATCAGCTAAGAACTATGGTTCAACACTAATTTCTTCCACATCCTCAAAGTTTACAACAAAGAGCTTTAGGTCCTCCAAAAAAAAGTTCTCCTTACATTCCTCTTGGATGTTGAACGAAAAGGAACTATGTCTTTTCTCATGGAAACTTTCAAAGATCCTTTCAAGTTCCTTGAAAGGTTCATCTTTGAAGTCCTCTTCTTGGTCCAAAGCTTGATTATCAAACTAGTGATCATCAAAAAGAAATTCCCTCCATTCCTTGACGACTTCCTCATCTCTCAAAAGTATTGGGACTTCATCTAGGTGTTGATTTTGGTCCTTGACCAGATTGGGAATTATTGCATTAGGTTCATGAATCACATAGATGCCTAACCCTACCTCATCAGTGTGGTTGAAAGGGTCAAGATCATGATTCTCGACTGTCCACTCATCTAGATCCACATTTTCAGTAGGTGTGATGGGGTCTAGGGTCATGGATTGATCCTCTAGCCCATGAGTGATGTAGAGGTTAGCATTTATAGGGCTAGGGACGTATGGCTCAATATGATCCTTGGCTAAAGGTTCATATTTTATGGTTACTTTTGTGCCATACCTTGTTCTAAAAAATAGATGAGACTAGTTAGAGGATAAAAACCCACCCAACTTGGCAATAAAGTCCCTTGAAAGGCATATAGCAAAATGAGGTGGAAAATCAATAACATGGATATCTTGAGAAAATGCAAAATTGGGACAAGCATGTAATGTAAGAGTTAAATTTTTAATAATCCCAGTTGTTTGAACAACAAAACCATCTAGTTGTACCACTCCTTTTGACAAAGGCTCATAGACTAAACCTAGCTTATTAGCTAGAATCTTAGGCATGACTGAACTACTTGCTTTGGAATCTATCATGCAATTGTGAACAAGCTTAAATCTCCAATAATGAGACTTAAGTAGAAAGGGGGGGTTTTACCTCTTGAGTTTGCTGCCCACTCTTGATTTTTGGGTTGTTTGCAAGCACAACCTTATTATTTTATGGGTTAGCAACATCAGAAATTGAAAGTTTAACCAAAGCATCTTGCAACAAAATTTTTTGACCCGAAATGTGTATAGCATCCATAAAGACATACTATTGGTAGCCTCTTTAATGTGTTCGACCACATTAAAGGAAACCTAGCTCACCTTTTTTTGTCCTTTAGAACCAACAACATCATTTACCTTTTGTAGAGGTTGTAATTGTGTTCTAGAATGCTCCCTTTCAGGTGCATTTTGTTCTCTCTGCAAAATCTGCACTTTTGGTTGAGTTGTGGGGACAACTTGAGGTGAAACAACATGAACTTTATCCTTAGTAGCTTGTTGTTGAACATTTGCAGCTTGTTGCTCCAAATCTACAACTCTCTTCTTTGATCTGGTGTTAGCTGAAATAGGTGAATTTTTCTAGCTTTGGCCTTGAAAATGGTTCACCCCATGAAATTCAATGCCTTGCCAATTCATCAAGGCAACCTCAGAGTTACCTTGCTGCTCCACATTCTTGTTCAACAAATTCTCTGAACTAGCATAGCTATTTTGCACTATGAGAGATTGATTCTTCATGCTACTTGTGCATGTAGTTTGATTATGAAACTAGTTGCACTGATAGCACCAATCATATTCTTGTGCCATGTTATTTTGAAATACAAGCTCCTTTGAAGAAATAACAACCTTAGGGTTATAGGGATAAAAAGTATTAGCATAAATTTTTTTCCTTTGGCCTTGGAAATCACTGTGAAAAGGTGGCCTATTTGGTTGGTTTTGCTGATACGGGGCTTGATATGGTTTATGTTCTTGGCCAACTTGCTTTTTAATACTCACTAGGTCATTCCCAAATTTTTTCAATGTTGAAAAATGGAGGTAATTACATGTAGCTTTAAAACTTGTAAAACTAGATGAGATTGTAGATTTAATTAAGTGTTCTTTGTTACAAATTCTTTGTGTATGATTATCTGTTTAGATTCATTTTACCAATTGTAGAAAGTAGACAGAAGATTGTAGAAGAATGAGACAAGAAGATAGAAGTGACACAACATATATAGAAACCCTTTCGGGAAAAAACTCCACCACCAAAATCAATAGTGCTTGTATTATTTAACCTTAGAACAAGATTACAATAACATTGTATCAATCTTTGATTGAGATGCTTCTTTTTCCTTCAACAATTCTTCTTCACAACCTACAATAAACTCTAATTAAACTCTCTTGAACTTGTTGCAATTAATAGACAATAATGAGCATTTAAAACTCCAAATAATTGTTAATTACAAGAGCTTGAAGCTCCTCTAAAAAACCTACACCTATTTTGTACAAGTACAGTTTCATCATGTAACATGAAGTCAAATCCAATGTCTCCTCAATTTAGGTACCCCAAACTAAACTCCTAATTGATTGTTGGTCAAGAAAATATCTTCCAAGTTTCTCCTCAAAGTTGGCACCCAAGAATGGCCCCACTTAACTCAACCTTGTAAATATCTTCTCATGCAAAAGGTGTTAACTCCAAGATGCCAACTTGGACACCCAAGGTGGGTTCAAGTCAATCTTTGTTAACTAAAACATATCTCTCCATCAATTCATGCAAACATTATGCATGATTGATCATCCCCACTTAACTGAATGTATCCACCTGTTATCTATCATGCAACTCAAGTCAACTAAAGTCAACTAACATGCAACTCAAACTAACTACATGCAACTGAAGATAACTAAACCATAATTGAACTAAACTGAATTGAACTGATACGATACTGAACTGAACTAAACTAAACTGAACTAAACTGAATTGAACTGAACTCCACTCATGTAAATGTCAATCCCTAACTTATAGGATACTTACATGTATTATTGAAGTGTTATCTATTCTCCAAATAGTTAACTGAACTCAAGGTGGGTTCCACCTTTCGTGTGGGCACCCCATGTGATCCTATTTTGTAGGATCTCTTCTTGGGCACCCCCACATGTTCCTATCATTTAGAAATAATTACAAATGTCAATTTACATGTTCATTTCATTCAAATATAGTCTCTTTCTAATCCTAGTGTTGGGGAATACTTTCCAAGAACTTAGGAGATACATGAAATATGTTTAGGATTGCAATTTAAATGGCATCCAATTCACAACATTCAATATATTTTTAATCTCTTGCAACTCTTGAGATTGGGCTAGGAAAGCATTTTCTTGAGCTGCAGCATGGTATCTTATTGCTGTAACTAGTGGTATAACAGCTAAAGGGGGTAAAGACATGGGAATAGGTGGATGTACTTTAGGAAAAATGGGCATAGGAGGCCTTGGGGCTATTTTCCCAGCTTGTATAAGGAAATTTTCTGCCCTAATAGCAATATGACAGGCATTAGGAAGCGTAAACCCACCCATAGATTGGATCATTACAAAAATTTCACTATTTAGGGCTTTGAGAAAGAAAAGAAAAGCATGCTCAGGGATGGATTGCATGTCAAAGGGATTTGATCCCAAGTCCTTTGAAATTGGTAGTTAAAATTTGCCATGTGCTCATGAGGAGCTCTTTTGATGGTGTTCAGTTGCTCCAACAAAGATAGATGATTTGATTTATCTACAATTTGTCGGTGCAAGCCATCGCCGAGTTAGTCCCATGATGCAATGGAATTTGTTGGTAAATCTTTGAGCCATTGCAAAGCTTTTCCTTTCAACAAAGTAGCCAAAAACCTTAATGCAATATTTTCTTTGGTAACATTGTGAACCGAGAACAGAGTTGCCACATCTCAAATATGCTCAATGGGAGTTGTTTGATCTTCTCCCGTATAATATAGCAAGCCCTTTAGTGCTACAATAGGAATATCATCATGTTGGTCCAACAACAATGGGCTACCCCCATTAAATGGTGCAAAGGAAAACTACCTTGCCATTGGCGGTATTTGTGTTATAGGTACCAGATTTTTTTGCACTGAAATTGCAGGACTAAGATCAAGAGGTGTAGATTTTGATCTCCTTGTTGAATAAAAAATCCTTCTTGTTGTCCTACCCCTTGTTCTTGGTGGAGATAGTTGCAAATACTCAAACAAAGCAGGACTTGATCCGGTTTGTACTCTTCTAATAAGTTGTTTGCACAAAATCTACAAATAGAACCATAAAAAAGAGTCACTAGGTATATCTTGAAACCTCCAAAGGTCGGAAAACACTAATGCATATACCAAACAACAACTTACAATTTGAAAAACAAACTTTGAAAACAAATCTCAGAGTCCCATCGAGAGTGCCAAAAATTGTTGCAAATCAAGATTGCACCCTTAGCCAAGTTAGACTTAACTATCCTATTAAAACATGGGAACACTCTCAGATTGTGGGTAATCTATAACGAGAGTGAATCTCCAGAGCGGGTTGGTTCCCTTAGCAGATCACCTAATCTAAAATACTTTCCGAGGAAAGGGATAGGAGGAAAACTAAAAATGAAATCCTAAAACCTAAAGATGATTCACCAGAAATTTCAAAGGATTTTGATAACTTTCACTCTCAACAATCTCTCAAAACTTCAAATTTCACAATCTCACCATAAAACACACAATCCAACAGTGATTTGTATGAAGGCTCACAAAATTGAGCACAAAATACAACTTGAACTATATGAGACTCTTGTACACAAGTTCACAATAACAAGACATAAAAAGGATTGCTTACTGCTGCTTACTTTTTACAACCAGAATGACTAATTTATCTTTGCCAATTGGAGAAGGATTGCTTAATTTTACACCTTTAACATTTATGCACTAGAATGACTAATTTATCTTTACAACTTGGATTCCTTATTGTTGCTTGTTGATGCTATAGTAAGCACTTAAACAATCTATTATGTGTTTGTTATAATGGATATTTATGCATGTCTTGTTTGCTTTTGCAACATACTATATTGGTCTTTTGTTGGCATGTTGGGTACTGAAGCAGTTGGAAATGGATGACGAATATGATGACAATGAGGAGGTAATTCATGAATGGATATGTTTCTTGTTGGATCTTTACTGCTGCTTGTTGATGCTACAGTAAGCACTTAAACAATCTACTATGTGTTTGTTACAGTGGATATTTACATGTCTTGCTTGCTTTTGCAACATATTGTACTGGTCCTTTTTTGGCATGTTGGGTGCTGAAGCAGTTGGAAATGGATGATGAATATGTTGGCAACGAGGAAGTAATGCATGATTTATTTGATGCATGCTCTTGTTCAAATTGCAAGTCTAATAATAACTAATGAAACACGCCTACCTTCAAAATTAGAGGTTCTATATTGGGTGTCGTGTGAAGAAATTTTATGTGCCCAATATTTTTAAATTAGTCAATTCCCAAAAAAAATTTACTATTATTTTTGGAAAATAATTTCATCTTTTCGTTCTATTCATTGGAATATGGAACATGATGGACATGACTTCTAAAGTTGTTTAAATTCTTTTTAAAATTGAGCTTTAGCCTAAATGTTTTGAGAAAGCAAGCCTTTTGACAATAATGGACAAATAAACTCTCAATTCTGGACAAAATTTTATGTAACGTATCAAATTCGCTTCAATCTTCTCAACTTAAAATTGATATTTACATATTTATGAGGTAAATGCTGGATATTTAAAATTTAATATAAATTCTTTCTACAAATTTAACATTTTTTGTTTAATATTTTCTTTGATGTTTTTGAGGTATGTACATATGTTTTTGATCTATTTAGAATAAAGGCTAAGAATATTACAACTTTCTTTGTGTCTGAAAATTATGGTGTATGTAATGTTTGCTGGCTCATTCATGTATGGCTGCTTTTGTGCTTCACCTTTCTTCCTGTCCCAAAATTATGTTGTATGTAATGTAGTTTACCACCACATAACTCTTCCCATCTATTAATATATAGATTTAATAGAAAACATAACTTTAATGTCTTCGACATACCCATTGCACCCCAAGGTGCGATTGCTAGTTTTATTACTATTATTATCAATATTTTTATGTGTTAGTTAATATCTTATCTTACTATGGCCCATACAGGACTTGCTATTAACAATTTATAATCTATAATACACCAATAAAATTAGTGAAGGAAGTATCCACAATATTTCAATAAATAATAACCACATATACTTTTTTCTAAATATGAAAACTCAAGAATAAATTTTTCAAAAAACACTTTAGAACACACCACCCATACAAGTTCAATAGCATTGCACCTGAGTTGATATAGAAAAATTCAAGAGTCACCCCCATTAGTGAATATAAGAGCACATAAAGAACTTTCAAAATAAAACAAATGTGTCTCTTTGTGATATTGCTATTAGGATTCAATCATATTTTTATGAGTCAAACTCATGAAAGGATGATCTCACAATAGTGGTTTACAATTTTTGGCGAAACTGGACACTGAAATAATTTTTTCTAACTAAATCTTCACTCTCGGGCACCTATAGTGGCTAAACCGTGAGGAATTTGAAGATGATACAAACTAGAGTTTCGTGACATTTTTTCTGTAGATTCTAAATTTATTTTTTTCAAAAATTTTGGAATTAGATTGCACCTCTTTTTCCATCTCCCTCAAAAACTAGTTTTTTTTCTTCAGAAAACAACATTTTTAAGGAGTGACGCTTACTATATAACACATAACTTTTTTTCCATGAAGGATAAAATTCTAATTCTTTCAAATTTAGATTTATAACTCTGATATCTAGTGCTTCCACTTGGCTAGATAGTGTTTTATTAAATATTTTTTCCTTAATCAAGTTTCGAAGTCAAATCAATTACAATTCAGACATAGGCGGATTGTATAATGCGTAACTTTTTTTATATGTATCAAAATTCATTTTTTTTGTTGGATCAAGGACTTCAATATCTGGTGCACTCATATTTTAATTTTTTTTTTATAATCTTCTATTTTCCAAATATGCAGAACAAAGAGCTTCATTTTCGGTGAAAAACCTATGTTTAATAAAACTAAAAAAACAAATGGATAATAAAACCAAAACACATTAAAAATATAGTCGTTGGACTGCTCGTTCTGAGGACTACCTAATTCCAGTTGGGTTCATGAAGTTTCCTCCATTTTTATCCTCAACCCAAGCTTCAAAGGGAAAAAATTTTGATTTTCTTTTGTGGCAAAGAGCAGGAACTAGGGAAAAGGGGGGTTTGCTTGAACTAGGGGGGTTCGAGCGAACCAGGGTTCATTCGAACCCCCTTTCAAAAGGGGTTTACATTTGTGGTTTTTGGTGGGATGCATTAAATGGGTTTGCTCGAACCTGGGTTCGAGCGAACCCTCTTTTGGTTCATTCGAACCCCAAGAATGAAATTTTTTGGCATGGGGTCATTTTTTGCAAGTTTTCCTTCCTCATTTGAATTGTAAATGACTTTTGTGGGTTTACCCAAAATATGGATCAATGAGTTTGACTTGTAAACTACACAGTTGAATCCTGATAGCAAAATTATAATTTGACATGTTGTAAAAAATACCTCCTACTTATCAAATGCATCTCTACCAACCAAGATTTTCAAAATTATTTATCACAACATTAAAAAATATTTATTATCTCCTTTAACTCATTTTTGTTGAGACACAAGGGAATTCTCTTTAAATCAAAAGTAGTGTCAATGTATTACAAGACAATAGAGCAAACATGGTTAGTGCATTTTCTTGCTCCTCTATATTTTGCTTTTATTTTTTGTCTGCTTTGAAACCATTGATGGTAATTCCAAAATCCTAGCTCTCTTAACATTCGGGGACTCGCTCGTGGATCCTGCCAACAATAACTTCATTCCCACCTGGGCTGAAATTGATCTGCAAAAGCCTACATGAGTAGAAAGGAAAACATAACACTGGCTCTTGAACTGCGTGAGGGAGATTGAGAATGGTGGAATGGCCCTTCAAATAGAGGGAAGTTGCATCATAATCATGAGCAACCATGTGTGGATTATCATACAACCCCAGCCATATCCTACTCTTCTTCTTTGGATCTATAATTTTAGACACCCATTTCCCCCAACTCCGACAACACTCCCCTCTGTGCTTCAACTTCTTTGTCTCTTCTTCATTCAAGGAATCACTTCGTTTCTCTCTCTTTGAATTCATGCCAATCAATGTTTTCTCTATATATTTCTGATCTAGCCTACAAGTATAGCTCAAACTGACAGAACAAAAGATCGATACAATACTTAGCTTTTTAAGAAAATTAACATTTAAACAATAAATTCACAATTTAGCCAAGTCAACATGAAAAATTCCACTTATCTATCATTCTAAAGATTTGAACTTGAACTCCATCTTCCACGACTTGATTTGAACTCCTTTGACTCTTCTTGGCAAACGGTTTACAATTTTTTCTATCTTTTTGGTGCATTTTTGGTTTTGATATGCTCTCATTCAGCATTGACCTACATTTTGCATGTGATAAAGGGTTTTGGCATGAAGATAAATCGCTCTATACAAGCCCACACGACCTCCACTTTGTATTTGTTGCTCCTAATGTGACATTTATGCATGGTGGTATCTCTTTGACCTCTTGAAGTCTAAGCATCTATTTTTTTGCGCCATTTATATGGCCTGCACCATCCTTTAAAAACCGTTATCAATTCAAGCAGACACATACAGTTGACTTGTTCAAGAATTTTTGAGACAAGGGCACACATGTGGGTCATGGCAAGAGAAGAGGTAGTATTCATTCACTACAACATAATGGAGGCAATAGACAAAGCCACTGATCATTTGAATGGAGGAATATGGGAAGGTAGGAAGATTACAGTATGTTATGCCTCCACTTCCTAGAAATTATAGGGCATGCTCTCCCGACGACCTTATTTTTGGCCATGCTCAAACAGGATGAAGGTTTTATTGGAGGATTCTATCTCATGCGATAGTAGCATATCTCTGTATGCTTTAGACGCTAGCATTTTTGAGGATTTTATCTTGGTATGCTTAGTAGCATATCTTTGTATGCTTTAGACATTGGCATGTTTGAATCTAACCAATCAATTATTGAGCTACGCTTCAATAATGTCTTTTAAAAGTGGAAGCACTTTAGTTTCACTCCAAAACAAACTCCCTTTGCATGCATAACAGGATGTAACAACGCCTGTGATATGAACCGTTTTTCCAAATCCCATTTAGTACTAAAAATTGCTTCATTCACATCATAACTAGGCACATACAGTTAGTTTTTGCGGTAAAAATTATTATTTGAAATCAAAATTTTTGCAGATAGGTGCAGTCTTGACAATTAAACTAATAAGTAAATGCATTCCTATTTTCATGTCACAAGATCCTATCTAATTTTCAATGATTGTGATTTGAATTAGAAACTAAAATCAAGGAGATCAAAAAATATACATGGATGAATGCCATACGCCGACAAACATTGAAGGGGCGAGATTGATTTAACCGTCTTGCATTGCTTCTTGACCATTGATTTCAATAATTAGCTTGACATTCTCAAATAAGACACACCTTCAACATAATAATTTGATAATTATTTTTACTTATTAGTTCCTGCCGCAGGCAAAAAACTTATGCATCCATTCAATACAATTTTTTTTGCCTGACATCGACAGTCCTACCAATGAAAAACTAGAATTAAAAAGTTGACCACTAAATCTATATAGTCTATATTAAATTGTTTGGTTTTCAAAAAAATAAAATAGGCTTTTATCTTTTTTCCTATCGGTTGGTTTTGTCAATAGTCAGTGCAAAAAATGAGAGTTTTAATTTTACAAAAAAATTAAAGCCTATTAATTACATGAATGACAAATTGACTATTCATTGACATCATAATAACCTAACATTTATACTTGGAAATTTTGTAAAAGCTTCTAAAAACTTAATAAATAATAAAAAAAGTTGGTGTTTTCTATGCTATAAAAACCTTATAGGCCAATTTATTGTTAGCAATAAATGTAAACAGTTATTTTTTTCTACTGAATTTAAATATTATGGTGACATCTTCCGAATTGACTGTGAAGAATAAATGTTAAAGTTAGATTGATCTACTCATATTAAATATAACACTTCAAATTTCAACACTTCATTTCATCTGTTGCCAATTTTGTCAATGCTCAATAAATAAATCAAAGTACAAGCATTTATTTTAGCATTAAGTGGGAGACAAAAAGAGAGTAAGTGCAATCAAAATTTGCGTCGAAAAAGAAATGGAGGCCACAAAATCTTTGACTATGTAGATAAATCTAGCAAAATCTTATCTCATATTGATGGAATGAAATAAATATTATAGTTTCTATCAAACAATAATTCAAGAGTACAATTTGGATTGCTCGTAAACTGCAAAAATAGGATGAAGATGTACTACAAGGTCTCAAAATTGCAGGAGATACTGAAGAAGTTTTCCAAGTTTTGGAAAGGGTGGAAAACATTCTTGAAACACTAAATGTGCCATTCTCAAAGCACTACAAGCGCCATTCTGACTTTTGACTACTGACTGTAGAAGGTGTCTACTCTTCTACCTAATTCTGAAAGCACTGAAGAACATTCTGACTGTAGAAGGTCTAATCTTGTATCTTCATTCTGAAAGCAGTGAAAACCATTGGTCTAATCTCATGCATTTTGCATGTGATTTGTTGTCTGCAATTTCGTAGTGTCTTCTTTCTTTAGAGAAAAATTGTTTATAGAGTTTGCATTTAGTCATAGGGATCATATAAAATGAAACTTTAAAGAAATAAATGTCCTTGTAGTATTTGACATGTTATTCTAGGAAACTAAACATATGTTTGATTTCTTGCAGAAAATCACGCGGCAAATTACTGGTTACGGTGAAAGAGAAAATATATAACAAGTGGAACAAATTGTATGACATATCAGGTAAGGATGTGTCAAATATTATTATTATTTTCTTTCTATGTAACTTGTTTTAATTATCTTGCTAAATCAAAGATTTATTTTCATAATTTATAGCTTGAGCAATTCAGTGGAGTAGTTACGCTTGAAAGCTATCCAAACATAGGACAGACGTATTATAAATCGTTTCTTTGTTGATAGATAGGTATCTATCACTTTTACACTAATACTATGTCGACCTTGTTATACGTTTGTTGTTTTTCACAAAATGAACTTTGGTAGATGACTGCTCATGCCAGGAGCTTGTGGATTGTAGACAATAACTTCTGGATTGTACACAAGAACTGGACAATCAACTGGTGCTAATATCTTCATTGGTAAGGGCTTATTCCTTTGTCTCTACTAATAGTTTAAGTTTGTATTGTCTTATTTTGTTTGATTTCTAGTGTGAGATGTTTGCTAATGCAAGAATTTTGATGCAACTTTACAGGTTTACAAGTTTGGAGGAGCAGTTAAGATTCAGAGGGTTGAAGGCATACAATATATAGATTATAAGTATGTGCTCTTTCAATAAATAGGTGAGTCTGCAAGAATTTGCATTCATATTTAAAGAAGAGTATGTATAGGCTATAGTTAAGCTTGCACTACTTGGTCATTGAGTTGCATTAAGATAAAATAACAAAGTGGTCCCACTCAACTTGTTTGGCAAAGATGTTTTGTCATATGTGTTAAGAATAAATATTGTAAGTTAGGTGCATTTGCCGATTTCTTCGGCCATATGCTGAGATAAATGGATCTAACTGGTTTTAACAAAGGAAAATTTATACAATCTTAGGGCCCATTAACATTCCTTCCATGTTAATAATAAAGTTTCACTAACTTTGTAGGACCACCGCTATCATAACAGCCTTGTAGCTATCTTTTCATTATTTTTCTCTTTTGCTAAAATGCATAGTTTTCTTAGAATATGGCTTGGCAATGTTACTTACAGGTAAATAGGCCCTCCTCTTAATAGGGCTTTACAATATCCATCTAAGATTATACATTTATTTCTAGTGATGGCTAGTATATTGACCCCAATTCTCAGCTTCCAACAGATAAAGCTTTGTAAAAGTAGATTTAAAACTAATGGGTTACTGAATTAGTATCATAAAGTGACTAAACATAATTTTGTAAGCTACTTTATTTAGAAGAATTGTCAATCTTCTTGACTACTATAAAATGTACTAGAATCTACCATTAAATTCTATGTTAGAAGAACTAGCTAGTGAGAAAGCCTTGTTCTTTGATGACAAGATTCAAAAAATTATGTTATCAATGCAAGAGAGGATTTGGGGGATTCATTTCTGAACTGTGCTTTTCAGATTGCTTTCACATGCATCTAGGGCCAGAAAGAGCCAAAACTTCTTTGTAGATAGCTTCAGGTGACCATTTACTTGAACTTCCTTGTAGTTACCATTTACTCGAACACTACATTGGCACTATCATCTACTAAGTGTTGCCATTTCTTTTTATTGGGTTATCCTCGATGTCAATGACAGGGGCTTCATCTAGTTCTTCATCACTGCCCAGTACGGGCAGTTCTTCAATAAGCTGTGAGTAAAGTAAATTACTAAATCACACAAGAGTGAAATGAAACATAGTAGAATACCTAGGGGACCAATAATATTTCCAACAACAAAGCTAACATTGTACAATTGTTGCCATATTTGTAGAAAAAATAATGTAGCATGATAAGTCAAGAAAAACATGTTCTAGAATGCATAAGCAAAAAAATAACAGATATTTAGTATGGATGATACATCTAGAACAGGAAACTGTGATGCTTAAATTAATTTAATTTGTCTTTCATAACTCAACTAAATAATATTAAGAGGAAGTTATACTCCCAATATGAACAAGAAAGTTTCATCTTTGTATTTCCTTGTGTCTGTAGAAACAAATCTTTTACAAATTTATAGAAACTAGCTTTCAAATTACAAAATTGATAAATCCATATTGCTAGTGCTTTTAGATAGCTGTGATAAATCCAAGCATATAACCATCACTCATAAGAAAATAACTACCATAAAGACATATCATATTCAAATTCATTGTTAACAGTTAATAGATGGCAAGCATCTGGAAAACTAATTTTACAAATGAAACACACTACAACATGCTGCTAAGCTTCAACCCAGGTAGATGCTAACATTATTTTATTTTTTCATACCTATGCAATGATTGTCATGCTATTTATATTATTCATAAAAATATATCATGCTTAGATTCATTGCTAAAAGTTAATAGACAAAAAACAATGTCGATGGAGGGAAATCAATCTCTACTGCTACAAGTTTCAATTTGACCAGATAAAATTTGTTAGTTGAAACCTAACATAGGAAATGTACACCAAAAAGTTTGTGACTTGCTCCAACAAGAGATCGACTGAACAAAACTTTGTCTCAATAGAGAGCTCAAGAAGACACACCATAGATAGAATTATTATTGACAGATGTTCAAATTGCTAATTCATAATGTAGAGAACAAGCTATTAATTTATTTTTAATCTTTTTTTTGAGTTGGTCAATCATATATGACAGGCTAGAAATTCCCTAAGAAGTTACACCAATTTTCAAACATAGAGGCTTCAAATTTTGGATTGTTTCCATTTCGAATAGTCCTTCTGAAGCTACATGCCTATACTTGGGACTCCTAGTCTACCTATGATTCCATATTAATTTTCAACACATAGGATAGAATTTGAACCCCCTCTATTTTTTCTTGGGTTGTTCTATGTTTGCCATACTCACCCTCTTTCTAGCCGACTGTGGACTATTTCGAATAAATTTAAACGCAAGAAAATTGATGCATTTATGAGCTTTTGAGCACTGAGCCATTTTTGGCACTTCAAATGAGTCGTACTCGAAGAGCTGTGAAGGTAGTTGTATTTGAATGAATTTAAAAGAGTTAAGGTAATTTATTCAATATGGAATGAGATAAGCTCAATTAATGAATGCAATAGGGTTTCCAAAGTAGGGCTTCAGATTCAAACACCAACCCTAATACTCTAATATTGTTTCCAAGGACCAATTCTATCAAGCCCCACAGCCAAAAAAATTGAACCCAAATTGCCCCAATAATGTGCAAGAAAAAGAAGCAGGACAATCCAGATTAAAGAACCATCAGGGCCTCCTAGAACAAGCCTTTGAAGGCCACTCTGCTAGAGGGAGAGAAGCTCTATGGGGTCTTTATAATAATCTTTTCACCTCTTGTAGCTAAGATCATGGGCAAGGTATGGGAAAACACATATTGAAGTGTCAACTGTACGATGATTAACTTTATTTGTAAGGTTTGCTAGACAATAAACCAGTACTCTACAATTTGAAAGCATTATTAAAAACTTCACTGCAACAGTTACCAAAATAGAAACAAAAACTTTAGGCACATGCTATGCAAATAAAAAATCAATAACCATTGACCTTAAGAATAGCAAAATCACCCAGATTATAGATGACTCCATCCAACGAAGGTTGCATATAATGAGCCTTTGTCATCAAAATTATCTCACTCATTAAAAGAACAATCACCCATTTCAAAGCAGTAAATGCATCAAAACAGTGAGTAAACAACAGATGGAGCTCAAAGGGGAAAAAAAAATAGAACCATACCCATTATTGTTGTAAGCTTTTTACCTCTGCAAATAGTTGCTGAAAAGAATAGCATGAAAATATAAACAAAGTAATCACCACAAATGATAGCTTCCTTTACCTTACTTATTGCCAAAAGAACCTGACATTCCATATCTTCATGCCTACAAATCTACTCGATGCTTGCAATAAAGGTGGAAGAAGCCGAAGGAAAAACAATAACACCATGGAGAGGAGTGTAAGGTTAAGAAAGCATGAATTCCTTAGGGTTTACACTTGAAAAGCGTGGGTATGAAACACGTAGTTGGAGGACAGTTTTCAATAGTATATGTGTCATAATTGAAGCCAAACAACATAGTACATTAACGCAATATATCAAGCTTAAAGTACGATTGATTGATTCTTTCTAAGGAGACCTTCAAACGTATTTAGATATAATGCTCTGTTCAATCTTTCACACCTTCCTTGGCTTTGAGAAATATCCATCAAGTCCTCAATAGCATTATTGTTAATATGAACAAGGCTATGAGAAGCCCAACTGTATTTTAAGCTCGCATTGTCAGTCCTAGAGAATGATTAGCTTAAGGAAACAAACTGTTCCAAGCTGTACAAGTACTGAAAGACAATAAAAACATAATGAGACGGCTTCAATAATCCTCAGCTTGTGTAAAGATCCTAAATTCTCATTTATTCAACATATATCAATAAATAAAGAAAAATGATTATTATTCTTTTTAATATAAAAATATGAAAAAATATTATCAAAGCTTTAAAAAGACAAAAATATGATCCTCAATTATTAAGTTTAAGTTATAACTTAATAATATCAAGACATGAAGATGAAATTATGCTTGTCCCTAAAGGCAGTAACTATCTAGCGTTTATGATTGACCACATATTGTTGATTGTCCATCTTTAGCTGAGATTGTCTTTACATATTACCACCAACTTATGGTTTGTTTTTGGTCAATATTTCCTTCTTCAAACTAATACATGAGTCATAATGAAATTTACGATTTAGTATTGGGATATACTTATGATTTAGTATTTGATGTATTCCATTATTGATTGTTGTGCAACCATTACATTGCTATATTGGCATTATGTGCATATTGGCATTATGTAGATTGATAGCCACTTCTTCCTTCAAAGTCCACCTTTTTACCATGATGTCAATAATGACATTATGTAATTATTGACATATCTTAGTGAAGAGATACACTAAGACCCACTTCTTTCTGGGCACTTCAGGAGTACTTGGATACAACACATCAAACCAGGCCACCTGCAAATGCACTGCCTAATGGCCCTAAAGCTACACTGATACATTTCTAATTGTGCTCGTGTACTAACTATATTATTAATTTATAATTTCCAAGCATAATATAAATTTATACAATAGTTATTAATCATAGTTTTGATATGAGATGTATTAGAAACAACATGATTATAGGTATATATGATTGATAATATTATTTTCAAGTAAATAACATATAACCAAATTGGTTGTAATTCATTTAAATCTACAGATATTTGAGATACACCAATGAAAGTGCCAATGGAACTATGAGAGATAAATCAATAGCAATTATGAGTTATAACCACCACAATCATTCCTGTTGTTTATTATACTCCCACCACATTCCCAATCCTCTGTACAATCAAGCTAAAATGTAAAAACTACAGGTTCTTTGACTATAATTACTAGTACAAATTGTGTCTTGCAATTTCAGTCTTACCTAGTTCATCATATTTGACATTTTCCTCATTTTTAAGTTGTTTCCCTTGTGAGATTAAGTGTGAGAAAATGTTCCAAGGGATATTTATATCATGGATTGACAATAGGCCACATAAAAAACCTCCCAGATATGTCGAAAGAATGTTAATGCATGACTCTAGAAAAGGGGAGCTTCTTTATATTGCTTAATGCTTTGAAAAATTAAAAAAGCAATGGCTAGACTAGAATCAAGATAAGAACAGGCTTCTCTCAATACACAATTTGTTCCTAGTAAACAACTCAAGCATGCTTGTAAAAAAAGGCTTATCTTTTTTTTTTGTACCTATATGTCTCTTTTCAAGCATTCAGACTGCATTGAGCAAATGATTTTATTTTGTTGCTTAATAACTAACTAGGATGTATCTTCTACCAAAATAACACTGTCATATATTATTTATCTTTAATTGAATATTTTCTTTTTGAATAAAACACTACTTAATATGCTATGATAAATCTTCTACATGATATCACAGACACAGTTCCATTGATTCTGGAACACAATTTGGACCAAACACAAAATACCTACAAATGGTTTCTCCATACCAAAATTTTTATATACTATATAGTCTACCTTAGCAAACAATGGATGCTCCTTTCTATTACAATAATATGCTATTCCCATCTATTGTCCTATTTGTCGAAATGTGCCTACTAATATCACTGTTAATCCTAGTAAAACATACTCCTCAGTTTCTTATACTACTGCTATACAATGTAGTAGTCTTTCTCTACTTCTTTGCATAGATTATTGCCAAACGCTTTTAGTCCAAAATATAAATAGCTGGCTTCCAAATCTAAACCCAAGAAATTGGAGACATAACAAATCTAAGCTTAGTGTGTCAGGATAACATTCTTCAATAGAATTAGATATTGCAAAGAAGGAATGGACACAGTGCCAAGGCAATCAAGTTTTGAAGAACCTGTAAAACCAATTCAAGTAATTGAACAAGTTAAATTGAATCAAATGGAATTCAACTACTGTCAAAAGAAAAACAAATATAAAGGTGTAAGGAGACGCCCATGGGGTCATTTTGCAGCAGAAATTAGGGAGCCTGGATCTAAGAAATGTCGATGGCTTGGAACATTTGATACAATTAAAGAGGCTGCAAATGCTTATGAAATAGCTGCTAGCTGCATGGAAAGAACGAAGGCAAGTACAAATTCCAAGTATATCATTTCAAGCCCATGGAATTTCTTTGAAGATGCTTTGTTGTCATCTTACAAAGAGGATTCTATAGCCAAAGCAAATCAACTTTTTGTTGAAACTTCCAGATTAATGCACCATCCACTATCTGATTATATGTGTAGTAATTCAACACATATGATACAAAATTTTAGAGCCAAAGAAGTAGCAACAAACTATGTTGACTCAAATACAGGTCTATTGGACGAAGTAATCTACAAATACTTTCCAAATTTACATTACACTACTGCTATTGAAGACAAGCAGGAGAATGGTGGTACATATCAAGTGGCAAATGGAAAAGTTGACAACTTGATAGCCACAAATTATGACTATTTTTACATGAACCATGTGAAGGGTATGATTCTTAACACCAAGTTTAGATATCAATTCCCTATTATAGCAGTTCTAAATCATAATAGTACGAAACAATAGATTATGTCATTTGATATGGAGATTCAGTGTTATTATTTCTGATATTATTTCTTACTAATTAATTTCCTCTCCCACTATTTCTGTAGATGATGCAACAACTGTTGAGAGTTTTGTCAGGCAATCTCCAATGTTGTTTGAATATGCTAGCATTTCCAACGAGATGAACATAGCTGAATACAAATCAAGTCTTCAACATGTCCTTTAGCATCCGCACATGGATACTAAGAACATAAACAAGAACATTCACAATGGATGTTATTGTCTCACCAAGGAACCTACTAATTCCATTGCCATAGAACAACTCAGCCACTGTGAGATCTGCTCACACACTACAATGGAAGTGCAAAAAATAAAGACTACACTACAACATATGGAGAAAAGCATAAAGTTGTTGATGGAATCTAATGCAAAAATTATGCATAATTTCCCAACCATGCTCTCCTTTTTTTAGAGTTTCAATTTCAAGAGACATGCAAAAATGCATATAATTTTTACAACTTTGGAAATTTGTATAATTCGACTGAAATCACTTTCTATTTCATATTACAATTCTAAAACAAAAATTGACTTTAACAAAATTATTTGCTATAGATAGTTTTCTAATTTGATTTTAGTAATTTTCTATTTTCTTATGTTTACAATTCCTTGTATATGCATGTCTTAAAATATTAAGAATGCAAATGAATGTAAAATATTGTTGTCTATTTCTTAGTTTTTAAATGCAATGTTTTCCTTCCAAAAAAAATATAGATCAAATATCATTTAAATCAATAGTTTTTACTCTTATAAAAAGTCCACTTGCACTATACTTTTTAGACAAATTTATGCATTTATGTTTAACTCTTTTCCAACTTAGATCTATGCAAATAGTTTTAATCACTACAAATATTTATATATTTCTCTGGAATTAGAATGCAACAAAATAAGAATAGCAATTCTCAATAATTATAAATCCAAATATATTGTAATGACATTTGGGAATTAACTGTTGCAGAAGGCGAAGAGGAAAGTAACTAAGAAAACAACATAAAAAACCAATGAAAGCGAAACAAGCAAAAAAATCAAAGGCATTACTAGACATGGGAAAACAAGTTATAGATGTAGACAATTACCAATTCAAAATTCATGCTCATCCTTGCAATATTGATATTGCATTAAAAGGCGAATGACTATATAGAATGACAACATTTCAATACAATGTATGTGATTGTTTATTTGACTCACTAGAACTGCTACTCAATTATCATTACACATCAACCCAACTACGAAATGGGACTATTGATTTTTGCCTCACTTGTCTTGCAAAAAATGAAAAAGAAGCAATAAAGTCATATAACTATGAATTAGATCCACAAAATCTATGGCAATTACATGGCGTACATGATCACACAAAATATCTTCGTAGAATGCGATTATCTACAAAACCAGGTTCTCCTAACAAAGAAATTGGACTATGGGGAGATGTATTTTGCATTCAATGGCTATCCAAATGGCTAGATATACAAATATGTCTCTAGTCAATGACAACAGGCAAAAACTATTTGCAATTCAACAAATCAGCCCTTGGAGAGTCCTCAATTATCTTTCATGATGCAAATGCTTCTAATGGACACTTCAAGCCGCTTTTAAGGAGTAAAAAGGAATCTTTAAAATACCAACCTTCAACAAAACTTCATCAACTCAAACAACTGATTAGGAATAATAATTACAATCAAAGTACCAAACATTTTAAACAAAAACAAATATTAAAACAAGCATCACACATTGAAAAAGCACAAATGATCTAGATGTAGAAAATTATCAAATCAAAGGCCAAACTGAAGTTTTTGACATTGATGTTGTACTTAAAAATGAAGGACCTTTTAGAATTAACAATTTTAAGTACAATGTTGGAGATTGCTTGTTTGACTCATTAGAGCTCTTACTCAATTATCAGTACCCATCAATCCAACTACGAAATGGAACCATTGATCACTTCTTAGCCTGTCTTAAAAAACATGAAAAAAAGCAATTATATCATTGCACTATGACTTGAACCCTCAAGCTCTACATGATTTACACCAAGTACAAGATCCTGAAACATATCTACGTAGAATGCGACTATCAGCAAAACCAACTACACTTGACAAAGAAATTGGACTATGGGGATATATATTTTGCATTCTTTGGCTATCAAAATGGCTAAATATAGAAATATGTATTTGGTCAAAGACAACAGGTAAAAATTACTTGCACTTCAATGAATCAATCGATTTAGACTCATATTACATTCTCTTCCATGATAAAACTCCTTGAAGTGGAAATTTTGAACCACTTCTACCACACCTTACATACAATCTAAACTATTAGGCACCAACAATGTTCCCACAAATTAAACAATTCGTAACAAACAATTATCAAAATCAAATATTACATCCAATGAAAAGGAAAAAGCTAGAAAATTTCAACAATACTTCATTGCGTAAAATCAAAAAGCAAATACGCAACAACCAGCCAGTCACATCTACAATCTCAAAGGAAAAGACCTCACTCTCACCAATAGCAATATTTGAAAAAATAATCCAAGACACACCAAAAAATGCATGTGAAATTTGTCAAATGTTGTATTTCAACAAAGACATTAGGATTTTCAAAGACAAATACAAACAAATCTACTACAATTTAATACAATCTACTGATCCAATATTGGAATATTCTATTTGTCAAAAATGCCTTACATCATTGAAACAATCCATGCTTCCTAAATATGCAACACCACATAATATTCGAACAAAAAAACCATTGAAATATGTACAAACTATATCACAATTAGAAGAACGACTTGTCTCACTTAGAATTGCATTTGCTCAAATTTGGGAACTAGGATACAAAAGATCACAAATAGGATTAACTGGTTCCATCATTAATGTTCCAGTCAACATGAACATTAAACAAAAAGCACTACTACAATATATTGATCAAACATCAATAATTGTTGTTTCTCTAAAGAGATGATTGGAATACAAAAATGTATTCCAAAAAGGCATGGTATGACCAAATACTATCATGCACATGCATTGACCTAATTAAGTGAAACAATGCTTTACAAAATGGAAAAGGTTGAAATAAAAAAAGATTGGGAAGAAGAATTTCGAATCAATGATCAAAATCAACAAAGCAATGAAA
This sequence comes from Sequoia sempervirens, assembly GCA_007258455.2. Lineage (NCBI taxonomy): Eukaryota > Viridiplantae > Streptophyta > Pinopsida > Cupressales > Cupressaceae > Sequoia > Sequoia sempervirens. The sequence goes on from VDFB02271358.1 coordinate 120,916,966, forward strand.
AAAGTACAACAAAAAGTGAATCAAAAAGTGACATAGGCCATCAATATCCCTCTAAATCTTTAATCCATGGATTCATTGAATCTAGATCTATACATAAAATGCAAGACAAAATTATAGAAATAACACCTGTACAAGAGAATTCTCCTATTGGAATATTTAAAGATAAATATTCTGAAGAGATGAATTTACCTACACTATTTTTTGGCAATCCACGTGATGATGGCATTGTCAAAAAAATCACATACCAAAAAATTGCACAATGGGAGTTACTACATTCAAATAGACAATTTTCCTACCACATAACAAACATATTTTTCAAAACCATTAAAATACTCATACAACAAGTTATGTCTACAATGTGGATAAGAATTCATAAAGGTCAACTAAAAAGAAGAAAGCTACTAGCTAAAGATGTCAAAGACAAGCCCAATCTAGAGAAGATACTCAAATAAGATATTGGCTATATTGATTTCAAAAGGATATGAACATCTCCTGATTATTTACAACAACTTTAAAAAAATGTATTTGCAATGATACGACAACTAGGACCACCTACTTTTTTTGTTATATTTACTAGTGTTGAACAAAACTGGGATCCTCTATCCAATACACTTGAACAATTACATAGTACACATCAATCAAGATCACAACAACGAGTACCTTATAGCCAAAATCAAAATCATAATTTCAATCTCATAAAAAAAGATCCAATTACTTGTGCACGTTACTATAGACATAGAATAAATGCAATCAAAATATTAATATTTACAGATGATTCTTTCTTTGGAAATGTCTTAGACTATTTTTCTGTAACTGAATTCCAGAATCGTGGAAATGAACATGATCACTTTCTTCTATGGATAAGAAATGCACCTATCTATGGCAAAGATAGCAATGCAAATATTATAGACTTTGTAGATAAGTACATAACTTGTAGCACAAAGCATCTACAACCTCATATAGCTATATTACACAAGCATCATCATACAAAAAAATGTAGGAAAACAAAAAAATCCATGTGCAAATACAATTTCCCAATCCCCCCAATGAACAAAACTATAATACTCGTTCCACTAGTAGACAAGAATGAAGATATAATTTCAACTGCCAAGAATATCTTTTCAACCATGGAAAAAGGAACATACGAAACATCCTTCTCATTTCAAATGTTCCTAGATCAAATGAATATCAATGAGGACAAGTATATCATGGCTGTAAGATCAACACTCCATAGGCCTACACTACTATTACAAAGGAAACCATCATAAATATGGAACAATAGTTTTGCAAAGAAAATTCCACAATTATGGAAAGCAAATACAGATGCACAATTTGCTCTCAATGCATATGCAACAACAATGTATTGTAGCTCTTACATGACAAAGGTTGACAAAACAATGACACAAGCATTCAAAAGAATACGTAAAGACCACCAACATAACAATATTGATGTGATAAAGATGATAACCAAGCTAGGAAATGCTTTACTTAATTTGCAACAAATGTCTTCACAACAAGTTGCTCACATTACCTTATCCATTCCACTAAGTTATAGCTCAAGGAAATGTATATTCATTGATACAAGGCCTAAAAATGATCGCACTTTTTTTATTGAAATCGATAAAACATATAGCCAAAGAACCAGATGAATCAGAAAATGAAATTTGTAAATCTCTAATAGACTACTATGTAAAAAGACCCCTACATATTTTGGGAATATGCCTTGCAGAATTTGTTGCAAATTACAATAAGAATGACAATAGAATCAAACCAAAGACAAAATAAAATGTTATACGATTTATCAATTTCAATAAACATGTTGATCTAGAAAATCATTGTAGAAAACAATTACTACTTTATGTCCCCTTTACAATGCATGAAAATACATTGAAACATAATTTCAATTCATGGAAAAATGCTTACATACATCATGAGAAAACAATTCAACTTAATCCTGCAAATTTCAATTACAACGTTCACTCTGGATGGGGTGACATCGACAAAGCTATACAAGAACTAAATGCTCAAGATGAAAACAATGTCAATGAGACTTATGTTGAACACAATAAGAAAGCTCAGGAGCACTATGACATACAAGTAGATTTCCAAACTACCAACCACATCAACTTAAATAGTAAAAGTCCCCATACAATTGAAATTATACAACACCCTCAGATAATGGAAAAAAATGAGTACTACAAATTACGACAAATGTTAAACAAAGAGCAACAAGCAATTGTAAAGGACATTGTATTAAAAAAAATGAAAGATATTAAAAATCCGCTACACTTATTCTTGACTGGTGGAGCTGTAGCAGGCAAAACTTTCACTGCAAAAGCCATATACCAAGCACTCCTCTACATCTACAATAATTCTATTGACAATGACCCGGACAAGCCTAAGGGACTACTAACTACTTATACAAGAAAAACAACTTACAACATAGGTGGAGTAACACTACACTCAGCATTCCACATACCTTTCAACAAATCATATTTCATTCCATTGAATACCAAAACATTGGATACAATGTCAAAGCACTATCAACAATTGCATGTCCTTCTCATTGATGAAATCTCATTAGTGGGTTCTACATTTCTACGCTATGTTGACAAGCGATTATGAGATATATTGCAAATTCCAACTACATACTTTGCAAACCTTGATACAATCTTCTATGGAGATCTTTACCAAGCGCAACCCGTACTTGACTCTAATTTTTTTGAAAATAAACCAACAATATCTGAACTAATGCCTTACAATTTCTGGAATGATAATATAAAGTGCTATTCTTTGATCTCTAGCATGCAACAAAGAGATGAGAAATTTATAGCGATTCTCAATAGAATTCGTGTCAGATCACAAACAAATGACGATTTCCATTTTCTTAATCACCATTGCTTACGTCTACCACCAATGGACCCAACATTCCCTTTTCTCTTCTATAGAAGAAAAGATGTTGACAAACACAATAACAAAATGCTATCAACCATTCCTGGAGATATCATTGTATTAGATGCAAAGGATGAACATGAGGATAACTATGATGGAATAAGATCATACACTCTTAGAGCTACTCTACCGACTCAAATATGCGTCAAACCAAATATACTTGTAGAAATATATGCTGGAGACTACAATACACAGGATGGTCTAGTCAATGGTTCAGATGGAATTTTCAAAGCATATACAAAACACAATAACTTGGATATAGTTTGGATCAAATTTAATGACACAAAAATTAGGTAACAACAAATCAAAAAACTGGCATGCATACTATTATACTAAAAACTTTAAGAAAGATTGGGTACCCATACTTTGCATTTCTAGGCCCATCCACACATCAATCATAAAAAAAAGGATTACAATTAGAAAACAATTTCCAATACAATTAGCTTGTGCAAGAACTATACATCGATCCCAAGGGATTACAATGGATGGTATGGAATTTGATCCAAGTGGGATTACACAACATGGAATAACCTACACAACACTATCACGAACAAAATTCATCCAATCATTATTCTTGCTTAAACTCTAAATGTAAAAAAATTCAAAGTGAAGAAAAAAATAGTCCTCGAAATGCAATGCCTTCAAACAAATGCCCAATGGATATTTGAAAATGGAAACAAACTTCATAATAACATTGCACAAATTTGTATGTGCACATTGAGCACACATTCCTTACGTGCACATATAAATGACATTCTAAATGACCATGACATAATGGCATCTCATATCTTATGTTTGCAAGAAACACACATGCATCCATCTGAAACTAACAATATATTTCAAGATTTCAATTCCTTTGGTCTATGCAACATACATGGCATTTTGACTTTAGCTATTTTTTTTTTATTATATCTAAAACAACACAACATACAACACCAAACATTGAAGCCTTCACAATAGCAATAACTCAAACTAACTTTGAGTTGAATGTTTGTAACATCTATGCAAGACCCAACACTCCAATCTCAGAACTCTTAACAATGATCGATACAATACTTACACATATAAACACAAAAAACATCTTTTATATTATAGGAGACTTCAATATAGACATGAATATAGAAACAAAAAAGAAAAAATTACTCTAATCATATGGAAAAGAAAAAAAATACAATTCATATTAAACCAAACACACACTATAAACAAACCACTAATTGACCATGTCTGGTGTAATTCAAACACACATGCATCTTCCACCTAAAAATTGGAAGCATACTGGATTGATCACCTTGCCACGTTCATAAATTTCAATCCTAATCAACAAAATTACAATACTTCAGATTCTCACTAACCATATGAAAATATTGGTCCTCTTCTACAACATTACTACATTACTATGATTATTTCTAATATGCTACCTATCTTAACCCAAATTTTTGTATCAAAATTGTATGCTTATTTCATCATGTTTAACAAATATACTAATGCATCTTTATAAAAACCAAATAACTTTTTTGTCTTTGCAGCGAAAAACAATTACTTCTCTAATTGTTCAAACATACTACCCTAGCTAATATTTAACATAAATTACTACAATTTCATTGTATACAATCCAACACCAAGGATTATTATTGCAGGAAAACAATGGAAAGTAGCAAGAGAACAAGCAATAAAGAACTAACAACACAACCAAAAACACCGAAAAGGTAGTCAACACACAAAATTAAATTTCCATTGTGCTAATTCACTTTTCCAATGGTCAAGCTTTTCTATTATATTTTATACAAATAAAAAATTGGAAGCTCCCCCATTCCATATCCATTAAGGATCTAAATGCACAAAAAGTTGGAAACACTTTTGAAGGTGACATAATTGTAGTGTACAAATCCAACCTGGACAAAGCCAACCAATCACGCGAATTGCTCCATGCAGATTTGACAAATGATAAAGCTGAAATGACAATTACTTTAAATGCTATTGGCCATCTTATAAAACAACATGAAAACAAAATCATTCCTGGCTCAGCAATACATATATCAAATTTCCAACTTGCACATAAAACAGATTATGATCGTGGCGACTGTGACTGCATTATCATTTTGCAAGAAACAAGCATAGTTGAGGTCATACCCCGCCTATGTGAAGAATATAAGTTCATACCAGACATGACAATTCAACAGTTACTTACAACAACAAATAACTATCCAATTGGAACAGTTGCTACAATAGTTATCTCTACAAAAAGAACAACATCACACTTTCTACTTGACATCAAAGATGGTCATTCAGACATGGACAAAGCATAGGTACATAGATGCTTCATACACTTCTTCTCAATAACTTTAAATTCATTGCTTTCTTCTTTCTACCATTACAATTCATATATTAAATCTAATTTACTCGCATTTAACAAATAGTTACAGTTACATGATAGTTTCACACAGTAGTTCTTAGAAATGGAAAACCTGGTGTGAGAAGTCAAGTTTCCAGCAATGTTATTAAAAAATATTGTAAGACAGAAAGAGCTAGAGAACAAATTCATAACCGTCAAAGCAACATATATTTGCAAACTAAACAACAAAAGAACAATGGAAAGGCTACAAAAACTCATCCAATCAACATTTAAGATAATCAATTCAAATTTGTTACTTTCAAAAAATATTATTAATTTTCTCCCCTATATAACAATACTATTTCCATATATGTTTTAGATATAGGGAATTTTAAAAGTTGCCAACCCCTTGTCCAACCCCTTCCATGCATTTTGTGCCAACTGCAACTTCAAGTTTGAAAATTATGGAACACTAGAAGACCAAGTTACCTTTTGTGCAAGATGTAATGATGACGTGAACTATATATTCTCCCCTTTTCTAAAAACAATTCTTATACCTAAAAACAAACAAATAATACATTGCTTTGCCGATAAATCCATTGTGCAAATGTTACTACCTGAATTGCACAACACCACCTATGAAGACTACATTGACGACAAATTAAACATCATCTTCATGTTACGGGATTTCTCAGCAAGGGGGAGCTTCACGTTGAACCATAACATCATCATCAATGCCAGCCATCTTCAAGAATAGCCAACAAAATCATTTAAGGTACGTAAATTATGTTCCTTTAATATTTACCTCTATGCATGTCACTATTAAGTCAATATTGTGCTATATAACAATAATCACTTCCTAATATTCACATTTACTATTTGCAGGCAAGAAATTAGCTTGGAAAGGGGACACTATAACACTTCTTCAGGCAGCACACCATCTATAAAAGTTTCCTAGAATATTTATTTAGAATACATGTCAAATACTACAAGGACATTTCCTTCTTTAAAGTTTCATTTTCTATGATCCCTATGACTAAATGCAAACTCTATAAATATATATTTCAATTTCAAATCAGACTACATCCTTATTAATGCGATTTAACTAAATATTTCTATTGTGTCAAGTTTCAAAATTTTTCTTTCCTAAGTTTACTATGTCAACTTATTTCATGTGTACTTATTCAATAAATTATCTCAATTATCTATGTTTGATAACATTGCATTCCAAAGTTTACTACATTTATGTATTCAAATTTTATAAAAATTAGACATTCTTAATATGTTTTACTATATTTAGATGATGTCCACATTAATCATTGACTTATACTTCAATTCAATTATTTTATCAAAATTTCACGTGTATTAAAATCCAAAATATCAATAATTCTATCTAAATTAGGCTTTCCATATGTCTTTATTCCTTCTAACTCTCCCCACCACCTACTAACAATTTAACAATCGATAGGAACATGATGCAACTGTGTCTCTTGTAAAACTTAAATTACTTTAAATCTTTTATAATTTATTTATTGTTTTTAATCCATACCAAGATTAATTTTTATGGTACATCTTCAAATAAATTTTGAAACTCTTTTATTAATATTTAATATAATATATTAAAACATTAAAAAAATTATATTTCCTTCCAACGAATGGATAACTCTTAACATTAAAAACTTTTGACCACTATTTTTACCATTCCATTAAAAAAAAGAAGTTGACCCTGTTACTTTGTAATTGTATATTGAGAACCTCAAAGTATATGCACAACTAAACTCCAACATCAATACCAGGGAAATAAGTTTTTTTTGGAAATTCATTCTTGCAGATCATGATTATTATTATTATAATATATCATCGCCGCTACATAAATACTACCAAGTCAGCAGCCCTCTTAGGTAGTCCAAGAGAGGAGATCGCTAAACATGTAAATTTATCGCAGTCTTATCTATGGTTAATCTATATTTAATCCATGTTGTAATGACGAAGAGGCTGAGCACATTTGGTGGGTTCTTGGTATCTAGTAGGTTTAGTTTTCTATTTTTTTTATATTTTAAAATTTATTTTTTTATTATCAATTCAAATTAGATATTATGCTTTTCAAATTAAAAAAATATTTTCAAATTATTTTTGGTCAGGTTAGATGGTCATGTATAAGGGGTTCAAATTTTCTAACTTAATTTTATTAAATAATTAATAAAATAATGTATTTGATATATATTTTTTAAATCCATCCCAAGTCTAAACATTAATTGCATTTGTCTATAGAATGATTATGAAAAATACTTTCATTTAGTAGTCTTTAGACCATTCACTGGTGCACATGTGTATACCTTTGTCAATTTTTAAAAAAAGTCATTTTTGTACATCTTTAAGTTAGCCAATTTTTATTCATATGAACATTAAAATAAATTGCATATTTGAAAACTAGATTCACAATTCTATATTTTATAATTCTAGACCATGTTCATGTTGTATTTAGAATTGCCTTGAATTATTACCCCAAATATAGCTAACTTCCTTTTTTAGACAAAAAATTACCTCCTTATGTCACTTTCAATCTTATTTAGATTGCACTCACCCAACTAAAATATATTTTTTTTATAGAAACCTACATATTCTTCTTTAATATTGTTTAGCAACATTAATGTATAAATGCTTCGCATGCACACTTAAAAAATTGTGCAAACCTTAATTCTCTTGTTTGCACAAGTGGATACTTCCTTATTTTTGGTGACTAAACCTGAGGCAACAATTAGTCTTCAATAAATTTATTGTGGTATTACTAAAAATGCAAATTCACACACAAATATACATATAGGATCCTATTTTTCATACATATTCATAATATTATTACATACTCAAATTAAATAAATGCATTAATAAAAACACATAAAATAAAACTTAATACATTGTAATGGTCACAATGGCCTTATTAGGGAAAAAAAAAAAATTAATGGAAAAGAAACCACGCAAAATATGGCTCAAGACAACTTCTATGAACAAGTCCTCTATCATGTTGCCTAAAAAGGTTTTCCAATTGGTCTATTCAATAAGGAAAGAAGACCAACTTTGGTATTAAAGCCTAAAAACATGTTGGTGTAATTCAATACTTTGAAGCTATACATCATTGCATAATAAATCATTGAAAGGTGTTGAAATGTAGATGAACCTTTCATAAATTTATAATGATACCCAATATCTAGTTGAGAACTATATGTTTCTTGTTGCATATCTTGTACCATCAACTTAAAGAGTATTGATAATAGTTAGTTGCATCCATATTCCATATAATGTGTATTAGTTTCATAGTTATAACATATTTATCTTAACAAAATAACTTTCCCAATAGAAGAATATCATTGGTTTAAATTATAAGTTCATGGAAATGGGGGATAATTTAGTAGCTAGCCTTGATGTTTTCAACAAAATATATTCGTGTTATAAGAAATATAATGTACATGTATTTGAATGTGTATGCATTTTTAACTCCTCCAGTTTAAATTTGGTATGATCCCACCCATTTAGGAATGGATTTCCAAGCCTAGAAGACATCTCTTGTGACTTTTAAATTCACTTATTTAACATAAAACAATATGAATTCAAACTTTAGCCTCATCATGTTTATATATTTTACAATAAATTTTATGAAACCACCATCATAATGAAGATTAATTTTTAGCTTTCTAGCCATACAATTCTTTTAATATTTGGAATAAGTTAAGATATTTATTTTTATTTTCTTTAAATATTGTCTTCATATTTCTCTAGTAATGAATATGTATTATTTTTTAATATTTTTTTGACCCACTTATCCAAATTTAAAAAAAACTTATTCTATGTTTCATTATATACACATTCAAAAAAATAAAGTTATATTTTTAATTAATTTTTTGCAAGTTATGTGACACATGCTCAATGATATAATTTTTCAAGATGCACATAGTCTTAAAAATCACAAAAAAAATATTAAATGAAAATTATACAACTTCTAGTACTCATTGTTGGATATATTTCCACCAATTAGTGTTTTAAAATACCTAATATAGAAAAAAAATAGAGGGACACACACTAGATACTATGTTATATTTTAGTGAAAATATGAACACTTTTTTGTGCACTTAGCATTTCACCCCCTTAACATTAACCATTTAAAAAAATATTTAGTAGTTTAAAAAATTGATTTATATAACTATACAACTCTTTTCGTTATCATGTTTTCAAATGTGAGCATACACATCTCAAATTATTCATCCAAGTTTAGTTTTAGTTGATTTCAAGAAAAAAAATGACCACTTTTGATCCCCCTTTTGTCCCCCATTTCCATATACTTACATCTTATATGAATAATAGCATTGGATAATGACTAACTTGTCTAGATGATCCACCTTGATTGAGTGTATTTTGGGTTTGTTCTTTTGGTTGTGAGAATGGTATCTTCTATATCAATTCTTGGATATACATAATTGACATTTCCCACTATGCTTTCATTTTATACTTGCTGCTAGTCACTTCTATATTGTATATTGTGTTGGGACTCAATTTTGGTGTGTCACACTTGGCTTGAGTCCCTTCCTTTTTGATGATAATTAAACATGCTCTAATATTTCAATTGTTGATAAATTCAATCTCTATCCAAAAATGACTTCAATGGATGATATTCAAGGCTTCAACTAGAACAACATGAAAATATGAAACTTATATGCAAATCTAAAAATAAGTTGCTTTAATATGAAAATACCATGATTAGATCCATCTTTATGATGCCAAAAAGAAACCAACATGTAACATGCATATAAAAACTACCTTATGTGAATTTATAACAAAAATACATAAAGAATAACATCGCCATAATATAGCAACAATGAGGCACAAATCAACAACATAAGAACATTACATAACATAGGATTTACATGAAGAAACCCTTGTGAGAAAAAACTCCACCAAGAAGAGAGGCCAAGTATGCATTATCTTCAAATAAATGAGATTATAATACAACTACTTACATTCTCCTCTTTTGCTACAACATGAAAACACCTACATGTACCTGTGAACAACCTCTTATGCTTCAACCTATCGTTGTTCTTGTAGAGTAACATTACATTCAATTGTTTCTTATTGTTTCTACATGTCTAAAAAGATGATTTTATAGATGTGTGAAGAGGTCTTAAGCCAAAAATATGGCTTCCAAAGATGACTTTTCAATCCAAATGACCCAACCCTTGAAATCATCCATAGAGTACAAAAGGACACCTTTTTTGGATCAAATACTTTCCCTCCAACTTGGGTGTCCAAACTTGGAAGATAACCATTACATTAAATACAATAAATATGTTGGTGTAATAGGTGTTTACTATCTAGGTCCTATTTGCATTGTTAAGTCCACTTAGGTCCTAATTTTTTTTTTTAGAAGTCTTAGTTGTCTAGATAAGATTTTATCATATCTTATTGTAGAGAAGGGGATTCGCTACTCATGAGTTCTCTTCATTCAGAGAGCCTCACGAGGTGAATTTCCCTAAACTACCTCAAGGAACAATGACAAGAGTTTTAGAATCTGAAAGAGTAGGTCATAAAGGTTTTTTGGACAAACTATCAAGCTCTCGACCAAAGGATGATAGTGCAGAATATAGACGATAGCGCGACATGTTGGCATCCCAGAGGTTCACTAGCGTCTCGTACAAACTAGAGAATGAGTTTATCACAGGAAAACAAAAGAATGACTACTCTTACTCTGATTGTTAAGAATTTACAAAATGCGATAAAGAAACAAAATGTAATAGGACTTAAATGAAGTAAAGTAGAAATGATAAAGATAAGGAGAAGAAAGGAAATAATCACAACCACACAAGTGATGAAGCATCCAACATGTGAACGTTTTCAATACTCGCGTCTGTAAGATCTAGAGAAAGGGTTAGGGTTGTATAGGGGTTTACCTCAGTCAAACCCCTATTTTGGTGTTTCCACCTCCACAGATAGCCAAGAAGATAGAGAAAGAGAGAAATGAACAAAGCATGTGGTGAAAGCAAAACCCACTCAAGAGTAGAACCCACACCACCAAGTAAGAGGTGATAAGAGAAATCCTCGCTTGAGGAGTACTCGTATCACAAAAGAGGTGATAAAAGCAATCCTCGGTCAAGGAGGAGTACCTGTATCACAAAGTAAGGATGCAAATGGTAGGGGATATGGAATCCCAGGATGCTCACAAGCATGAGATGAAGGAGATGAAACTACAAGAGTGAGGCTAAGAGAGCTTGAAAGTGCTTGAAGTTTCTATAACAAGTGGTATGAAGTTGTGTAAGAAAAAGCTGAAGTGTAAGAGGCTAGAGAGAAACTAGAAGTAGAAGAGTCTCCTCAATGAAGTGAAAAGACTACTTTTAAGGAGGGTAGAGAAGCTTCCCAGGTCATTACCACTGAAAAAAGGTGAGGACAAGTGGCAAGCATGCTTAGAGAAAGTTGTTCAAGTGTTGAAATGTCGTAGGATGCTAGTGCGGTGCGCAGATGTCTATGCGATGCGCTAGTGTCTGGACACGTCGCGCTACAAAACAATAAAAATGGGAAAAGCATAAAGTTTGATACAAAGCTAACACGTGAGGATAGTTGTTGAAAAAGGTGTTGGAGCATCCTGAGAAGGGAAAAAGGTTGATGTAGGGGCTAAAATGAGCCTACTCAAGATGCTAAAGGAGTGGACACTAAAGTAGATGCAAGAATGTATGTGAAATTACGAGGGGTGAAATTTTATGACTATACATTTTTCCCCCACTTTAGCGGGCATATGAATCTACATTAATATGCACGCTAAAGGAAATCTACTAAACATAAATAACATCATATGCCAAAAGGATATTGTAGAGGAAGCAGATAACTCTTTGAACCAAAGAAGCCTGCCCCTAGGCTAAAGACCTACAAAAAAATGCATTAGACAAGGAAAACCTGCATTAGACAACAATGTTAGAACATAAAAAGCTAAAGGATTTGAGTTAGCAAAGTAAAGAGACTTTGATGTGAAAGGTTGTCTCAGTACTATGCATTGTCCCCAAATTAAGAGATAACACACAAAAGAAATCTAAAATGAAGAGAGGAAGGGAATATACTCAGGATGAAGAAGATGCAAATCTTTGATCAGGTATATACAAGTTGAGAAGAAAGAGAATTTAAGAATGTAAGCACCTCACAAGCCTGCAGACCTGCAAGGAAGGTGTCCTCCAAGATCTCTCACATGAAGGATACCCTGAAAAGCTCCTTACAGACCTACAAACCTATGTTACAAGGGAGGTGTCCTCCAAGATCTCTCACATGAAGGATACCCAAAAAGTGCCTTATAGACCCGTAGATTTGCAAGGAAGCATCCCCCAAGATCTCTCACATGAAGTCAAGAAAGCGCCCTATAGACCCATAAACCTACAGTGAGGGTGTCCTTCAAGATGTCTCACATGAAGGAAACCTAGTAAAGTGCCCTATAGACTTGCAGACCCATAGGGATGTATACCCCAAGATATCTCAAATGGAGGAAACCCAAAGAAAGCACCCTACAAACCTGCAAACCTACAGGGGAGCAACCCCCAAAATATCTCACACGAAGGAAGCTTAGAAGAAGCA
>VDFB02271358.1:120929948-120998123 GCA_007258455.2 Sequoia sempervirens
TTAGGAGAAGGACTAGCTAGAGTTAAGTAAATGAACAGTCTCTTAGGCCTTTGAGGGGAAATAGAGACATAGATTACATTTACAAAATCATCACAACTAGTAGAATAATTATTTAAAGACATATTCTCAACATCGATCCAAATAGGATCAAATGTGGAAGGAGATTTATCATTTGATAATGCATCATCTCTAGAAGAGAGTGCATCAGAACAAATATGAGATTCAACATTCACAAATGCAACATCTATAGAAGAGAGTGCATTGGAAGGAAAAGATTCATCATTCACCAATGCATCATCTCTAAAAGAGAGTGCATTGGAATGAAGAGAAGATAAAGTAACATTAAGAAAGGTATCAATAATTTCATCTTCTTGCGACAAAATTCTCCAAAGCCAGAGGACTTTTGTGAGAAGGATCAAAGATACCAAGTGACATGGGTAAAGCCAGGTCACCATCACATGCATGAAATGGAATATCATTAATATTTTGAACGAAATTAGATAATAAACTAATAAAAGAAGATATTAAATTCATTATGATTTTTTTGGTATTTTCTATGTTCTAGTAATTCGTGTTTTTGGAGGTCTTCGGAGCGGAATTTGAGGTCAGAACTTACGTCGGTCCCTAAAATTTGACTACAAACGATTTTGAATTTTGAGCATCGAGTCAAAAGTTATGACCTCGCCAAGTAGGGGTAAATAAATTCATAGTTTTTTGAAAAGTACCCTCTTCATGTTAGGTTCACCAAAATGTAGAGAAGGGGGATTCACTACTCACAAGTTCTCTTCATTCAGAGAGCCTCACAGGGCGAACTATCCTAAACTACCTCAAGAAACAATGACGAGAGTTTTAGAATCTGAAAGAGTAGGTCACAAAGGTTTTCTGGACAAACTATCAAGCTCTCGGCCAAAGGACGACAGAGCGGCACGCTAGCACCCCAGAAGTGCGTTGGCATCTCATATGGACCAAAGAATGAGTTTATCACAAGAAAACAACAAAATGACTACTTCTACTCTAATTGTTAAGAATTTATAGAATGTGATAAAGAAAAAAAATGTAATAGGATTGAAACGAAGTAAAGTAGAAATGATAAAGATAAGGAGAAGAAAGGAAATCCTCACAACCACGCAAGTGATGAAGCCTCCAACATGTGAATGTCTTCAATACCTGCGTCTGTAAGATTTGGAGAAAGGTTTGGGGTTTTATAGGGGTTTTCCTCAGTCAAACCCCCGTTTTGGTGTTTCCAACTCCATGGACAACCAAGAAGATAGAGAAAGAGAGAAATGGACAAAGCATGTGGTGAAAGAAAAACTTGCTCAGGAGTAGAACTCTCACCACCAAGTAAGAGGTGATAAAAGCAATCCCTGCTCTTGGAGGAGAACTCGTATCACAAAAGAGGTGATAAAAGCAATCCCCGCTCAAGGAGGAGAACCCATATCACAAAGTAAGGATGCAAATGGGTATGTGCAGGATCATGATGGGCCAAAAAGTGGCGATATGATGGGTATGTGTAGGATATATGGCTGACGACTTTATTTTTACCCAAAATTGATGAAACAAAAAGGGTTTTTAAAGGAGATTCTCAAAATTTTCCACCAATATAAATTATGTTTCTTTACTTTGAATCTTAATAAATAATTATTATTCATTTTCTATTCAATTATCAATGTTTTGATTGATAACATTGAAAAACATCTAAAATAATGGTATCACATTTTTTTAATCAAACATGCCACATTCTATACTACATACTATAAGAAAAAAAAAAATGAATTTCATTTAAGTTTCACCTCAAGCTTATGGTCGACATGAGTTTTATATTTTAAAAGCTGTAATAAAAATTCATAATTAATTATTTCTACTTGGAAAGAAATTACAAAAAATGCATCACATCTGACATGAGTCCTCTACTTATATCTAAAATCTTATAAAAGTATTATCATTTATCAGGTTAGGGTGGTTAGACAAACACCTACTTATTTTTTCCCTGAAATTTAAGTACTCCATTGAAATTTCAAATTTTCACCAAATAGATTTAAAAAAAAAAAAAACTTAGTAGTTCAAAAACTACATTCAATTTGCTACAGATTCTATTCTTACATATTTTTGAAATAATATAGATAACTTATTCAAATTTTTACATCAAGTTGCCTAACTCTAATTTTTCTGATTTTTTCGCCACTTGAGGGCCTATTTTTTCCATTATGATCTTGCACATACCCAAATGGTAGGGGATATGGAATCCCAGGATCCTCACAAGCATGAGATGAAGGAGATGAAGCTACAAGAGTGAAAATAAGAGAGCTTGAAAGTGCTTGAAGCTACTATAACAAGTGGTATGAAGTTGTGCAAGCAAAAGCTGAAGTGTAAGAGGCTAGAGAGAAACCAAAAGTAGAAGAGCCTCCTCAATGAAGTGAAAAGACTACTTTTAAGGAGGGAAAAGAATCTTCCCAGGTCATTGCCACTAACAAAAGGTGAGGAAAAGTGGCAAGTGTGCTCGAAGATAGCCGTTTGAGTGTTGAAACGTTGCAGGACACTAGCGTTGTGCGCTAGTGTCCGGAAACATTGTGCTACAGAACAATAAGAATGGGAAAAGCATAAAGTTTGATGCAAAGCTAACACTTAAGGATAGCTATTGAAAAGGGTACTAGAGAATCCTGAGAAGGGAAAAAAGCTGATGCAGGGGCTAAAATGAGCCTACTCAAGATGCTAAAGGAGTGGACACTAAAGTAGACACAAGAATGTAAGTGAAATTGTGAGGGGTGCAATTTTATGACTATACACTTATCTATTTGGATTTTATTTAATGCTTGTGTCCTAGGTCATTTAATGTTGAGTCATGTCATTTAATTATGAAACACTCATTTAATTCTAGTACATCATCACCCTTTTCTATATACATAATGCTTCATATGTACATAACAATCAATAATCATCTAGATGAACAACAATCAAGTTCATTCTCACAATCTTGCATCCATAATCATAGCATGATATTTCTACCATCTCTCTTGTGGAAGCTATTTTTTCTTGTAGGTGATCCTCGAGTATTGAGAAGTTCACCATAAACTCCTACATGGTATCAAAACTTTAGTGCCATGTAGACTTATTCCCAAATATGAGGGACCAATCATGGCATAATTTTTTTGTTGGGTGTGAGTTGGGGTTTCAAGGATTTCACCATTAAATCCAAGGCATCAAAGAAAGTTAGGTTTGGCTTTTGTTTCATCAATTTTCATCATATATTGCTTGATTTACAAGGGTTTTAATTTGGGTAAGGGTTACCAGATCTAAGAGGTAGTTGAATTCTCAGAGCACTTTGGGCCAAAATCATCCTTTCCATTGCATCTTAAGGTTAAAAAATCCCAAGATTGATTTTCAATTCACCAAAATCTAAGAACTTGACCTCGAGTATCAAAGGGTTTTTGTCCAATATGACTGTACTGCCAACTGCATGGTCGTATGACCTCTATCACAAAAATTCAAGTCGAGGAAAAAATGTGCAAGTGAAAATAAAATTCTATTTTTTAAATAAAATTTCAAAATTATATATATTCTTGCAATTTTATTTTAAATCTGTAGAGTACCTGCAGATTTCTAGGTACCCATAGGATAGTATAGGCGGTACTGTGGGTCTGCAAGCCACCACACGACACCCTGTTATTTTCCCATAGTGTCTCCACATAGTTATTCTCGACTACCAAAAATCTAGCATATTTTCCACAAAATAAGGCATGTTCTATGAATAACTCCAAATTCCATCTCTAGTCGAGATTCTATGGAATATTCCATTGGCTAGCATATTTCAATAGTGATTTCCCCTAGCCTGTCAAGTTTAATCATGTCGATTGTTGATGTTAGCACTGCATCAGTAGTGATCTCAACAATCCATTCAAAATTTCCAACCTCCTCTCTATTGACAATTTTCATTTTTCAAGCAAACTTCAGAGGTTCACAACTTGGTCATATAGACTCCTTTTTCAATACTTTTTTAAATATGGGGTAGAATTTCGTGCTCTACGCAGTGGTATAGTTACTTTTTGATTTTGGTGTATGATGTTTCCATAAACTTTAGATTCTCATAGGTGTTGTTGAGTTGTTCTGATTTTTAGAACTTTTGGGGCTTCATTCTTGCTCCTACGGTAACATTTTTTAGTGATTTTTAAAAAAATTGCATAATTTTTTGTGTAATCTATAGTGGTGTGATCAAATTTATCTCATTATGTGTAAAAATTTTACTTGAGCTTGTGGCCAAATTTGGTAATCTGCAGGCACTAAGATCAAGTCCACGTTGTTGGGGGACTATGTCTTAATTGAGTAATTTGTGGGGGAAATCTTACAATGGTTGGTTGCTTTCTTTTTTCTTGGTTCTTGCAATGGAGAAATCTCAAATTGAACTCCTAATGCCATATAATATTATTCATGGAGAACATCAATATGCAATTATCTCATGGGGAAGGGTCTTATAGGCCATTTAAAGAAAACTATTCCTCAACCTACTGATGCTAAAGAATTGGAAAGATGGGAGATTGATCATTGGAAAACACTTGGATGAATATGTTTATTAGTCTCATTTCATTTACAATTATTGAAGACAACTAAAGAGGCTTGGGAGGCTTTTGAGAATCTATATGGTAAAACTGATAAGATTAGGGGATATTGGATTGATAATGATATGATGAATCTTGATCCTAAAAGTTTTGACCACATCCAAGAATATATCTCCAAGATTAAACAACTAAGAACAAAACTAAAAGATTGTAACATTGATAAAGAGGATTTACAATTGATTTTGAATGTGTTATCAAAGCTTGGTCCTAAGTATTCAATATTTGTTTTGGTATTTCATAGCCATCAAATTTTGATGGGAGCATCATATGTTGATCCTAAGTTTGATGAATTTTCTAATCTACTAATCCACAAGGAAGAAATGTTAACTAATATGGGTCTAATCAAGTCTTTCAATTCTTGAGCATTGTTGACTAGTGAGTTAAAGGTATTGAAAGAATCAGGGAATCCTGAAAAGAAGAAAAAGAAGAAAAGGAACAAGCCGCATAAGGAATCAAATTCCTTTCCCTCAAATAGGGAATTGTCTAAGAAGGAGAGGCCTAATTGTGTATATTACAAGAAATAAGGGCATGATGAGAATCAATATTATTCAAAATAGATTGATGAGTTGAAGCATCTTCTTAAGAAGTCTCAAATTAATTATTCTTCTTCATCAAAGGGTTCATCATCTTCTTCTTCATCAAAGTCCGATAAACTCAAGAGGCGTGCACTTTTTACACTTGCAGATTCTAAGAGAGAGAGGTGGTTACTTGATTCATAAGCCTCACATCACATGGCTTCATTATGTTGTATGCGTGCAACTTCATTTCAGTCTTGTTCATCACCACCAATATTGATGGCTAACAACACACATATGTGTGTCTGTGGGAAGGGATCCATTGACATATGACAAAACATTCAATATTCTTTGTGTGTATTGATTGTCAACTAATATCCTTTCTATCTATAAAATCACACATGGTGGAGCAGGCGGGAGTGTTGAGTTCACACCCGATTTTGTCATAATATGGAATTTGTAGAGTAGAGTTATAGTTACAGTTGGGGAGGTTGATCACCAATATCATATCTACACCTTCTCACATTTTTCTCCTAATGATTCAATAGATGTTCACATTAAGGCATCTTGTGTGGACACATTTGAGGAGATTCAGTATGGTCATTTGAATCTTGGTATACTTTCATATTCTAAGGATCAAGTGACATGTTGATATTCCATCCCCTTCATCTACTGTTGTACCTAATGATGTTTGTGAAACCATAGATTTGGCTCCTTGTGATTTAGTGTAGCAGGTCATACATCATATTCCAAAGATAGCTACTTGGGATGAGTACTTGATAGACATTGCTAATTTTTTTTGTGAGTCTTGTATTTTAGATTTGGGAGACATCATTGATTGCATACATCTTCTCATTGATGGAGATGATCCTTCTTTAGTTGTTGCGAGGTAGCACTTTGACCCTCTTTTTTATTCTTTACATGACCATCCTTTGCATTTTGACATGAGTATGGATACTTTTGGACACATTTGGAGAAGGATTCTTTATCTTCAGAGGATGTATCTTTGTCTTTGAATTATGTTCTAAAATAATCTCTAGGAGATTTATATTTTCTTCTTCAACAATGTGGCCTAAAATGCCTATTTGGAGTGCGACACCTTTTAGCATCAACATGGAGACACTTGAGCATTCTTCATAGATATCACGTATCATTCTTCTTCCTGCATCTTCCTTTCAGGAAAGGGAAGATATCGTGAATACCATCTTGGTCTTGTTTCTTTCCAAGGGGAGGAACGTTGTTCAACGGTCATGGATCATCTTCAACATTCATTATCGTACATCTACCATCTTTGTAGGAGACTCTACATTGAGGGGGGGCTGCATGGTCTCTCTTCTTCTCTCTTATGGGGGGGTCTTTTTCCTTGAATGGGGTTTTGTCTTTCTCATGCATCATTGAGAGAATCTTATTTTCTCTCTCTTTTGGGGAGGAGTTTTATCCCATTGTGTTTTCTCCTTTTCTCCATTTGTGAGAGATTGCATTTGCATTTGGGTGCATGTGTACCTAACATGGCCTTGTAGCTAGGACCTAGCTTTGTGCCATTTGCATAATTACTCCCTAAGTTTTACTTAAGGGGGTGTTGGTGTAAATAGGTATTTTACCTTTCTAGGTCCTATTTACATTGTTAAGTCTACTTAGGTTCTAGTTGCTTTTGCTAGAAGTCTTAGTTTTCTAGATAAGATCTTATCATATCTTATCTATTTGGCTTTTATTTAATGCATGTGTCCTAGGTCATTTAATGTTGAGTCATGTAATTTAATTATGACAATCATTTAATGTTGGTACATCATCACCCTTTCCTATATAACCAAGGCTTCATATGTACATAACAATCAATAATCATCTATGAGCAACAGTTAGGTTCATTCTAGCAATCTTTCATTCATAATCATAGCATGATATTTTTTCCATCTCTCTTGTGGAAGATATATTTCCTTGCAAGTGATCTTTGAGTGTTGAGGAGTTCACCATAAACTCCTACAAAAGGATGGAAAACCAAGAGACACTTGTTGCCTCTTTCCAAGCACCCACTTGGAGAATACCAATAGTCACTCATTTACCCTTTTCCTTATCTTTTCTTATCCCATTTTAGGCATCTACATTTGGGGAAAACAATATTAAATGTTTATATCCACAACTCACCTTTACCGTTACTAGTAGAACCCATCACACCTTGTGAATGTAATATAAACAGTGTTGAGGATAAATATTACAAAATATTTTCCAAATTCACCCTAAGCTCCTAGGGACACTTTCCTAGGATTTTGGAACCATGTGATATGAGATAGGATTTACAAGGTAGATGTAACCTTAATCCTAACATTCTTCCACTTGACATCATACATTGTAACTACAAAAGAAACCATGATTTAACCACTATAAAGCAAAAAAAAACTCCTTACATCCTCCAACATGCCACCTGTGGAAGAAAAATAAACATGCCAAGGTGAAACATATCAATTATCATTTGAAACTTTCACCCGTATTTAGGCGAACACAAGCATGAAATTCAAATGATAACAAAGGATTTGAGTAGTTGTCTTACTCTCACCAATTGGAATAACAACCATAATAAATTGCAACTCATCCAAGCTAACCATACCTAAAACTAGGGTATACAAATCATATATATAACTTCATGCCATCAACATACCAACCCAAAACCTACAATCGAGTCTCTGTACATACATCCTCCTATCTCAATGCAACATACTAGTGAACAAATTACCATAAAAAAGGCCAACTAACAAGTATGCATTAACACTGAATTATATCATGGATATAGACAATCCACATCAAAGCCATCTTACTAAAATCAAATGAATGATCATCCCACACAATTTTATAACTCATAGATCCAAATCCAATAAAACATACAAAATCATCATCACATTAATAACTAGAAAACCAAGATATCAAAGATGATAACCAAACATATATCTAGAAACTCCCATTACATGAGTAATGTCAAATTTGAAAATAGACCAAGGTATACCAAGTTTTCCTATAGTACTACACATAGAGGATGTAGCTAATTCCTCTATTACATAGTGTTAAGGAAACATACAATGATATGTGAATCCTACAAACAAATATGTTGCAATACCTCTCACCACTAGTCTCTGTAGATCTCCCAAGTTCTTCACACTCAACCATGTGAATGCAAACATCTAGGAAGAATACCATGACCAAAGAGAGAACCTTCAAATCAAACCATATCCTTGTTCCACACTAACATGTACCAAGTTGTGTAATGTAAGATCTCCTTCACCATTCCAAAACTAAAAGGATATCAACATCTAACATTCAAACCAAATAAAAATATAGCAGCAATATATGTAAACCTCTCATACCAAAGGTAGATCAAACCAACCAATCATTCCCACAAAAAAGGGAATATGTCCAAATCCACAAACCATTTCTTGTACCTATCCAAATAATTCCTCAAAACTAGATCCATAGCTCAAGACCAAAACAAGGAGAAAAATGAAAATCCATAAACCATGCATCTTCTTCTTAACAAGTCTTCAAAATTTTTATATTCAAGACTAACTCATATGAGGAGACAAGATGCAAGAAAATAAAAAATGCATTTGATAATTAAAAATTTGGCTAAGTATGGGGTTTATTTGGGGTGAAGAATACCTTTGGTTTTTGTATCGTATTCCCTTATATTTTCCTTAATGAGTTACTCCAACTCAAAAAATAAAAAAATGGTTGTATGGGGTATTTTTTGAGTTCTTCACCTTGTTGAATACTCAAATGGTTATTTCCATTTAAAATCTACTAAAATTTTGAGAAAAATAGTTAAATCAAGAAGAAGTGTCAAAGATTTCCATGGTTCTTAGAAACATAGGAACCTCCAATGAGTTCTCGATTCTTTCCCAACCTCTAATGAAGATAAAGAGAATAATTCAAGGAGCGAAGTCATTGAATGATATAGGTAAGGTGTGAAGGATAGGGTTGGTTATTCCAATGGTTCCTAGAACCACTTGAACTTCTAACATGTTCTTGTGAGCTACCCTTTCACATTTTCATGTCACTTTATGCAACTACTCCATCTACAACGTCATTAACACTCAGTGATCCTGCAACCTACCCATCCTCATGCTGCAGGATTCCATAAAGATACTTTATTGTTTTTGGCATGATTTTAGGGAATTTTGTGGTGCTCATGCCTCATCAATTATTTGCAAGCATTCTCTTGTCAAAGGCCCATCTCCAAGATGTGATTTTAATGGATTCTATGGTTGTTTTTCTATTTCTTGCACTCAATACCAAGGAGCATTAATGTTAAGGTATTGTAAGGGTTAGAAGAGTAAGCTTTGATGCCTCCTAGTGGTTAGATTATATTTATTGTAGACACTTATCATCTAGGAATTTGAGGAGCTCTTGGTTAGGGTTTAATGCCCTATTGGTATTAAGGCATGATTCTAATAAAATTTAAGAGAGTTTTTTGTTGTGGTGGTCTCCAAATGCAAAAGAAGTTGCAAGAAAATCATTGATGCCAACTCTTTCCCATTATTTTGATGGCATATTTGTGGGTACAAGAGGATGCAATAAATGCAAGTGAGTTATGTGCCAGAGTCTCTTTAAAATAGTATGTATATATTTTGGAGGGTTTATAGTTGCAACCAGGGTTTTTCCTTTGCCACACTTGCTAGTACAAATGTAACTATGGATGGGATAAATGTAACAACATTATGAAACTATTGTAAGCTTTGTAATAATCTCTTTCATATTACACAATGTAGAGGAGATTTGCTACTATAGATTCTCTAGGACAAAGAAGAGTCTACATCAAGCAAATTGTCCTCAACTACCTCAAAGGTATAGCTTAGGTGATAAAAGATGGCAAAGGGGATTTTCTATGATATTTTATGTTTAGGACAAATTTTGGAAAAAGGACTTCAAGGGTTGAAAGAGCATACTTCCGAGGTCTCAAGAGCAAGATGGCTAGCTCTTAGCCAAAGAATAACAACACGATGCATGGGCATCCCCGCAACACGCTATGGTCTCCTATGGTTTGAGAGAACTTGTGGATAGAAATGCAAGGAATCTACTGAATAGTAATGAACTGGAATATGAATGCTTGCTAAACTAACATAATACTAAAATAAAGGAAAAGATAATAAGAAGAATACTATCATAGAAAGTTTTAAACTAAACTTAAACAAAATGACGAGAAAAAAGAGAGGAGTGAACTCACGATAGGTCCAACACTATGCGGCCTCCCACAATGCTCCACACAAATAATCTACACACACAGAGATGATGAAAATTTTTGGGGCTGTTTCAGGGTTTTCCTTAATCAAACCCCCTTTTTGGTGTTTCCACCTCCATGGACAACCAAGAAGACAAGTAGAGAAATAAATAGATAATAGACGATATAGATTGACAAGATAAAAAAAGTATACACATTAGAATATAGATATGCCATTAAAAGGATGTTAATGCAAGTAAAAGAGAGTGTTTACCCTCCCTTTAGCAAGCCTCTAATGTTGAATGAGAATACACCACTTGAGAGAGCTAAGACATCGATATAGACACTAAGAATGTGTAATAAATCTTGAGAAAAATGGTGTAGAAGTGATGTAGAATGAAATTGAGAGTAAAGTTACAAGAAGGTGTAACTAAGGGAAATTATCCTAGGGTTAGAAAATCAAATGCATAAACATAAAAACCCAAAGTAATAATGAAGTGCAAAGGAGAAACATGAAAAAAAAATGAAAGATCTCACCAAATGTCTTCAATCTCCATGGCTGACCTCCATTACACCTCAACTTGTTGCAAATATGATGTTGCCCTTAGATTTGTGATGAGAAAACTAATGACAATGACAAGCCCTAAGCAAATGTTGAAGGATTTGAGATGACAATATGCAAATACTATGCTAATATGCAACTAGTAAGCATGAAACTATGTCTAAATTATGCAAATATGCCTATGACAAGATGACAATAATGACAAGATTGTAAGATGGTATGAAATTTCCTAAAACAAGAATGCAAGAGACTAAGATAGCATGAGGTTACAAAATGAGACCAAAATTGCCATTTTATAAAAAATGCAATTTTGAGTGAATGGCCAAGATTGAAGATTGACATGTACCCTAGAATCAATGGACAAGATTCAATTTGACAACCCACAATTAGGGGTAGGGCAACATTAAGGAAAATTCAAAATGAACGGACAAAATTGATTTTTAGAAAATCAAATCAAGGGTGGATAATGCATGTGACAAACAAAAAAAGAGGTGGCTGGAAAATCAAATAATAAATGGAAATTATTTGATTTTTTGAGGAAAAAGACTATTTTGAATTAAAAATCAATTTAATTCAAAAGGTGGGGACCACATGACAGTAAATAATTAATTCAAATTATTTAATAAAAGAGGGAAATGCCAAATTAAATAATTAAAGATAATTATTTAATTAAAAAGGGTGACCAATAATTAAATAAATTAAATAATCTATTTGATTATGAGAAGATTTTCAGAATTAGTGACATATTAAATAAATAAATAAAATTATTTATTTAATAATCAAGAGGACATAAATGGGCAAAGATAATTAAATAAATTAAGAAATTTATTTAATTGTAAGAAGACTTTAGACAATTAGCTACATATTAATTAAATAAATAAAATTTATCTATTTAATAATCAAGAGGAATACAAAGGACATGAATTAATTAAATAATTATAAATTATTTAACTAATAGCTAGAAGTGGACCAAGGACATAATTAAAGTGTCTTAATTATGTTAGGAAGAAATGGTGGAAAAATAGAGCTAGCAGACCTAGGTCATTTTTATGTGTCTATAGAAGGAGAATCAAAGAATGAAAAGATCAAGTCAAAAGAATGAATTAAAGAGTGTAAGAATGAATGAGATAGTGAAAGAATGAAATGAATGAAAGAAATATGAGCAAGAGATATGTTTTTGGGTGCATCTACAACCATAGAAGCTGCATGCGGAAGTGTTATGTCCCAATGACCACAGAGCTAGGAATCTTGGCAAGATATTCACATGAAACATAGATGTCTACGTGTCACATAAGCATCCCTAACAAGAATTTACTTAACTACTAAAAATAAAGGGTTTAAGGATGAATTTGAAGGCAAGGAAAAGGGGAATTTACATTATCATCTTTATTAGGCTAAAGAGAGGGTTATGTAGTGTGAAATTTCATGGGGGTGCAATTTTATGACACTATAGTTTTCCCCCACTTTAGCAAGCATATGTATTCTAAACATGTATGAGATAAAGTAGAAAGAGGTTGAAGAGAATATACCTAGGATGAAGAAGATGCATGTTTTCAATCTGGTATATGTGATGTAGAAGCTAAGCCAGGATGTGAAGAGGACATGGGTCTTCCATCCTACAAAGCTAACTACAATCTCACCACAAACATGTTAGTTGCAGACAACATGTTAGGTGAAAAAGAAAAATATAGACATGATAAGTTTCATAGAAATGACATGAAATAATTTGATTAGATAAAATATGACACTGATAGGTATGGATAGCAAGGCTAGAGACCATACAACAAGTAGATAGGCTTGTGGCTACTGCAAATTGCATTACAAGACATTCATAGAAAAATAAGACAATTCTAGTTTGGTTTCCCCCAAGCTAGACAATGGGATTATAAGACATCAAGACACAAACATATTTTTAAATCTTTTTTTAAAAATAAGCAGATATGATAACCCCCTTAGAATGATGTGCGCTATGCAGAGGATCACATGTCATTCTAAGGAGAAGAGAAGGACAAAGATATGTGGCACAAAATACATAGTGAGATGTATCCGTGGAATTTTTTCACATAAGGGACAACATAGAATCCACAACATCAAGAGAAAAACAAAGACAAAGAGATCAAGATCATAGGGGGATCCAATTATTCAGGGTCAAAACTGATCATAGACATAGAGAGATAAATACAATATAATATGTATGAACTTTCATAACCTCCCAAATAGATCATAAGAGGAAGAATAACACATGAAGAAAAAATAAAAAAGTCGGTTCAACAAGGAAGATGCCTAAATGCCCCAATGCTTTGCATCATTCTCGACATTAAAAAGAAAAATGTACGACATATAGAATAATGATGAAACAAATAGAAGTGTATGATAGATTTTATCTCCCGTATCCAAGCATCTACAAGGTTAGCAAGGGTCCTCCATGTGAGACCACAAACATTAGTATAAAAGCATAGAGGAACACAAAAAAACAAACCAATCTAATCTAAAGATAAAGAAGAGGCCTCGCTCTAGTCCGACACCTCCAACAAGTCATCCTGCTCCTAGTCTAGATCATCATAAGGGGAGGGAAGACAAGCCTATAGGGAGGAATAGCAATAGTGGTGCTTGTCAACTCACCTACAACAAGAGCCAAGGAAGAAGGCCCCTCAAGGTCTTTCTTGATGAACTCATGTGAGACCAATATCATTGATCTAGCAAATATGGATGATAGAGTCAAAATATCCTCCAAAAAGTCAAACATGAACTTCTCTGAAGTGAAGTGATGTGACTAAATAAGAGGATGAGAAACCTAAGAGCCATTGCCAATCTTGGGAAGAGGGGTGGTGATAAATTTATGGGAAGGAGGCGTTCATTCCATCACGAGGATGGTACAAGACAAGGTGTAACAAGATGCAAAAGACAAGGAATAATTTTTTCAACCATCATTGGAAATGAGGTCATTCTCCAGCTTATGCTTTAGCAGAGGATGTGGGATCCTCACATCAAAAGTGAAAGAGGGAGAAGAAGAAGAAGCCATGAAAGACACAACGTTTGTAAAAGGCATATCAATGGGTTGAGGGAAAGGATGAAGATCTTGAAGAGAAGTGATCAAAGGAAGCTCCAAAAAAGGAGTGATGAACACTTGCACCTTCTTGGGGTGAGGTTCATTGAGGTCCATTGAGGAAGCCAAAATCAAACATAGGCGATGGGAACAAAAGCATGAATATGAATAGAAGTAGAGACAAAATTAGAAGTGAAGACAAAAGTAGAAAGAGAGGAAGAGACATGAGGGTCCCTCTTGTCCCTCTATGAGGCCTCACGCTCCTAAGCCAGGACTCGTGAATGATGCTTGTGCTCTCACACAAGATGATTGTAGTAGCTATGGGCACCATGGAGGGTGGGACAAGAAGAATTTGGGGGTTCCTGTTTCACTAGAGGAGTGCTCTCCATTTTTTTTTTGATAGAGGAGAAATCTCTAGAGGAGGGACAGGAGGAGGAGGCATAAAGATAGGAAGAGTGATGGAGGTGGGGGTCTCAACCATGAGCCCCTTTCCTTAGTCTACCTTAGGGGCGAGTGGAGGAATAAGGGGAGGCCTTAGAGGCCAAGATTCAAGAACAACTCCACATTAATGCTTCCCATTACTATATAGGGTGGGTCAAGGGATTGTGGGAAAAACTATGAGTTGGAAGACTCGAGGTTTGGACTTCCACAACATGGGTTCCTTTCCCTTTCTTGTGCTAGGCACAAAAAAAGGAAAAAAGGACACTGCCAGAGGTTGGGAAGCTGCATATGAAGATGAAGAGGAAGGAGAAGTCCTAAGGGTAAGAGTTTGCATGTTCATATCCTTTAGAGGGGTAGAGGATAAAGCATGGCATTGTGCATGCATAGAAGCCTTTAGAGAGATAACATGAGCAAAAGGTGGGAAACCACCTTTATAAATTGAACCTCATATTTTATACCTAAAATAGGCCTTGTATAACAGGTTCCCTCTAGGCAGCAAGGGTCTGATTGGAGTGAGCCAAAAATGATTAAGGGAGAAGCCCCCATGTGACACTAGTGGTTTTTATCTAGTGTCCTAAATAATGTACAATGTGCCCTCATGAGGAAACTTCAAAATTTATGGATAACAAAGAAAACCAAATTCATTGAGACTAGCCATGGGATGCCTAGTCTAACTCTGAAGAGGTCAAACTCTGGTATCACGAAAAATGGAACTTCTAAAGTTTTAGGTCCAACTAGGGCTGATAGAGAGATAAAACCAATGGGTGGAACAAAAATACCATGTGGGTATGGCACATGGTTTGCAACTTCTCATATTTATCCTTGTGCAAATTATTTATGAAAAGAGTCTCCTCTGTGATAATATTGCCTTGACTTGTAGGGTCAACCATAACACTAGTTATGACATTATCATTGATGTGAGCTAGTATATACAATGGAGAGGGATCTTTACTAAGGGTTAGGTCACATGGTTTAAATATTATATTAGGTTTTTTTATCCACATGATCTAAAGGAGGAACATGAGTAAATGAAACCATGTTCACATACTCAGATGGATTGGGGTCAATAGGTGAAGAAGTGGGTGTTATGAGATTAGCGAAATGGGATGGAAAAGGATGTGTAAAGCTACAATTGACTATTAGGTTTAGCTATATATTTGTTAGAATTTTTCAATTTACCATCAATTTAGATGGTACCAATATCGATGTGGTCTTGTATAACATGACAAAGACACACACATCACTTGGTATCATGACCTGATAGTCGATGGTATTGGAATTTTTTTTGTGTATCATACCATTGAGGATAGGGCTCAAAGAGTGATCTGATCTCTAGAAGAGAAATTATACCATCTTTTAATAGTTTTTTGTTTGTGTATGATTCATATAAATTTGTAAAGATTCTATTTTGACCTAACATAACTTTTTTCAGTAGGAACAAACACCATGTTCACTATCGCTTTATTTTCTCTTGACTCTCCAAAGACAAACATGGCTAACTAGCCATCTAGATAGAAGGATGAGGAGGAATCCTTGTACTGAGCAACCGTCTACTAATACTCACACAACATAGCACATAGATGAGTGAAAGAGGGTTATTTCATTAAAAGGAATTTATCTCATAATGTCAAACAAAAATTCTCAACAAACACATGTTGTACACCAAAATCAAGTAGGGCATAGGAGATTTGAGGAAGAGAGCTTGGTAATGAGCAATAAAATTGGTTACTTTCTCATGTGTACCCTGCTTGCATCAAACGAGATTGGTAAAGGAAACCTTTGATTTGATGTTCACTTGGAATTGCTATAATAATTGATTTACTAATTGGTCAAAAGAGAAGATAGAATTATTGGGAAGGGAGCAATACCATTCCAAAGCAGTGTCCTTGAGAGAATGTGGAAATAGTTTTGCCAATAATGCATCATGGTGGAAGAAATCGGTGCACATGGCATTGAAAGATGAGACATATGCCTGCGTATCTCCTCTGCCACTGTACTTTTTAAATTTAGGAATATCCATACCTTGAGGGATGGGAGTATTTAGGATAGCAAAAGAAAAAGGGCTATGGAGACAATACGGTTGGAACATAGGCTGAGAAGAAAAAATAGTGAAGTTTTCCAATTGAGATTGCATTAGCCCCATGTTTTGTAATAGAGCATTGAGGACAAATCTATAGATGGAGTATGACTAGTTGAAACACTAGAGGTGGAGGTGTTTTGAGTCCCAAAAGTAGTAAATTTTAAATTCAAGGGAACTCGATTCACTCTAATTGCAGGAATTTCCTCAAATGCAGTGGTAAGATTATTAGCATGAGTATTGATAGAAGGACCCATGTCAACCATATGTACAAACAATCTATACATCAAAAAATTCAACTAGTGACCATTAATTTTTGATTGAACATCTTGGGGGTTTCCCAAGATAAAAGTGTATGACGTGACATGGGTCTTCACAATGTTTGCATCCCTCAAAGCAGATCCAAACCTCAAAAATCAGAAATAAGTAAATTCATTAGATCGTTAAGGAGAGGGGTTTCCCTAAAGTATGTGTTTTCTTTAGTTAAAAACTCTTCGAACTCTCCAAGTCTCACTTCCAAAGCATGAATTTGACCAGTAGGAACCATAAGAGTAGATTCCTCAACTAAGGGATGAGAAGAGTTTAAAGGAGAGGATGATGGGGTATGAACTTCAATTCCATCACGAGGAGGGGAGAATTCAACAGTGTTGGGAATTTAGGTGTCTCAACATTTGCAATTTCCTAGCATTAAAATATTAATTTATTAATGCTTATGTTGTAATTTCTTGCTCATATTAATTTTTCATCTAATATGGCTTGGCACGGTGAGTTGTTAGCATATGGGGAGGTGACATGGGATGTGACATGGATGTTATGGTCCCCACAAGGCAATATAGGCATCCCACTTTGGAAAGATATTCTTTGACATGTGTTAGCATGTTTGATGGATTCTATGACAATCTTATGACAACTTCTCATGGAGATCTTATGACGAATTCTCATGGAGATCTTATGACAAATTCCTATGATGATCTTATGATGTGTAAGAGCCAAATTCTAGGATAGGTTGGACAAGTGTTGGAAGGCATCTTTGCATGAGGAATCTAGGCACCCAAGTTTGACGAATTCTCTTACAACTGTAAGTGTTGTCATATATGACAGATTCTATGATGGATGTAAGGTGTGTAAGAGCATCTGTCATAGCTATTTTGGGTAAATTTGGGGAGCCCAAGTATGGAGGCATGTAAGAGGGGTAAGGAATCATTAGACAAGTGTCATAGGAGTTAACTATGTGTTGGAAAAATGTGTCACATGGATTTGGATGCCCATATCTTGTAGCTTGCTCTAGAAGCTACCTTCATGCTTGTATTTCTCTATATATTGGATGTCTTGGAGTGGGTTTGTGAGGTATTTTTGTAGTTATTGAAGTGCTATCAGATTTTCTCTAGAAGAGCAAGATGTAGTCTCGATGTTAAGGTTGTGAGCTTGCAAGTGTATTGTAATCACATTGTTTCAAATTAATACATTGGTTTGATGCTTTAGAGTGTGGGATTTTTTTACTCGAAAGGGTTTTCCCCACATATATCATGTTTTCTTCTCTTTTGTCTATCTTTCTTCTGTTCTTCATGTTTCTCATTCTTGAAATGTTAATTTACATGTTGTTATGCTACTGAATTTTTTTAGATATGAAACTACATCAACTTTCCTCTAAGGGTTAATGCACGGGAAATTAAACTGTGTTTTTTTCCGCTTTAAGGCATAGTAGTATGTGCTTGTATCAGGTTGTTGAAATTTGATTTGTTTAAAGAAGCATAAGACACTAAAGGTGCATAATAGGTATTGGAAGGATTTTTGAGTTCGTCTTTCCCTTTCATTTGGTATCATAGCACAATTCTAGTCTTGCATCTGCATGTATGTAAGTTGCATGTACTTGCATATGTGTTGCATGTACTTGCATGGACTTGCATGTCACTTGCATTTTCTTACATGGTGATGCATATGGTGTTTGGGGTTCTGGGTATTTCTTTTGTTGTGATTTCTTAGCCTGACAATCTTGAAGGAATCTATTTTGAAGGAATTGGCTGATTATTAATCCTTGTTTGAGTAGAAGTTTTGTAGTTGATCTTGTTTTTTGGAAATAGTGGGAATTGTGAAGGATGGACAAGATATAGTTTTATGGAGTTGATCATTTTGTTATATTTGATATGTTATTGATTTGGAGCTATTGTTTGATAGTTGTATAACCTCAAATGCATGTAGGTTATGGAGTCAATCATTGGATGATCTAGAAGCTTTTGAAATAGCCTATTTCTCTCTCAGATGCATGTACATGATGGTGGTGGAATCGGCCTGTGAATGAACCTGGAATTCTTAGTCCTCTACTTTCCTAATGGATGTTTGTACTTGCATGGCTCAGATTCATGTTCCTTGGATTTGAGGGTTTTATGGATTATCTATTTAAAAATCTATGGTTATGCATATTCATGATATTCCATTGTTCTGGTTTAACCATTATGGTGGTTTACAGACTTTTGGGTCTTGTAGATTATAAGTGGATATGGATTTTCATGTGTGTTACAAACACGGTGGTTTTGTAGGTTTTACGTGGTTAATCAAAACTTGTGGTTTTGTAGATGAACTATTTTTTAGATTATGTTTACCTTGGGTTATCTAGATGTAAGATAGTTGCAGGTTTGCATGTAGGCTTCATGCATGTTTTGAGAAGGTTTTATAGTTTTTCCCATTTTTCTAAAAAGCTACGGGTTCCTGTACACCTTGAGTATTCACTTGTTCAGATGAAATATGTGTGATCTATTGTTCTGGATTTTTAAGTGGTTTTAGATTTATATGGAGATTTTTTTTACAGGTTTTACATGTTAACAAAAAATATGTGGTTTGTAGATGTATGGAAAATATTGTGTTTAGACTCTTAGAGTTTTTTGAATGAAAACAATTGTAGATTTGTAGGAATTCTTGATTAGTTCCTTGACTATGGTACTTAGTTGTGGATTTCTTTGGAAAATTGAGTCTGCTGGTGATCTAGTGTTTGAGTCTTGAAATCTACATGTTATCTTCTTTGATATCTCAGTTTTTCATGTTACTAATGTGATGATGAGTTTGCATGCTTCAATTTTTGGGAAATCTAGATGTTATCTTCTTTGATATCTCAGTTTTTCATGTTACTAATGTGATGATGAGTTTGCATGCTTCAATTTTTGGGATCTATGAGTTATGAAGTTTGTGGATTAGCTGCCCATTGGCTACAGTGAGATGACATCGGATGTGGACTTGTCATATATCCATGAGATTGATTCAATGTTGATGTAGATTTCATTAGTTGGCCTTGTCTGTGGTCATTTGTGCATTGGTTTTTTTTTTGAGATGAGAGGATGGATGATATTGAGTGCTTGGATAATCATTATGGTACTTGTAGCATGTTGTTTATCTTCTTGGCTTGGAGATTTTGGTTCTATTTATTATTTGGTGTTGCTGATATTGCATATATTGTGTCAGAGCCATGAAGAATCTTCATTAAGGAGATGGTTGTCATGATGCTTGGAGAGCTTGATATCACTATTCAGTGGGAGCTTTAGCAGTGAATATGGATTCATCACTTAGTGATGGATGATCTTCTTTAGTGTTGTAGATGTTACTAGGATGAGCTCTTAGACCCTGTATAGCTTCATCATTTCTCTCATAGTTAATTATAGTTTTTCTCTCACCTTATATTTTTATGTATTAATGAGCACTAGAACTAACAGGCACTAACTTTGGAGAAGTTTCTCTATATATATTCATCATCCTAGACTTAATTTTTTTTACACCTATACCATTCTAAATTAGGTGAAATAATTCATCTTTCTCCATTTATAGGATATTATACAACCCTATAGAGATAGTAAGAGGATAATTTATTTCACCAAACAATGAAGCTATTGGTGGAATTGAAGGGATAATAAATGGAGTGATAGGAACCCTAGATCTTTGTAAAGTGCTAACTTATTGAGTGTACCTATATGTCTAGACCTTCCTTTATTTACACTTTGTCTTTCTATGTTGCATGATGTAGAGTTGCTAAAAGTCTCCCTCAATTAAATTTTACCTTGTGATAATAGCTCTTATCTCTACCTTGAAGTTATAATCAATATAAAGATAACATAAACTTAACAAATATTCTAGGCCCTCCTTCTAAGTCCAATATATTGATGGGTAATTTGACACATTCATTAACTCAATTAAAGTACTAAGTGTAATTCACACCTTTGCTAAGGAGATCAACTATCATTTATATTGATATGGATACATCATGGTAATGCAAGATAATTGAATGACCATTGCAATATTCTATTTCAAGTGGACTATAGTGTTTTAAATTTTTTTAAAAAGAAAAGTGGTTAGTTGCACAAAATTATTAGTTGTTTTGGATCTATTCTTTATTATAATGAAACTAAAACATTTCTTGTTATTAGATGCCCCTTTGGATTTTATAAACTAGCAACAAAAATGTTAACAAGCACAATATTTTAACATTGCAATAGTAAATTATAAGTTTTCATCCTAAAACTAATCTCATTTCTTAATTAGATGTACAAAAGATTGTGAAATAAAGAAGGGTTCAAAGAGAGAAAAATAGGCCTATTTTATGGAGATGATAAGGTTACCCTATTGAAGAAATCGATTCGTTATAAAACTAATAATTTTCTAGTTAGTTTCCAATTCTCTATCATGGTACATCTAGATCTACTTTTTCACTTTTTGATCTATTTTAGTCATTTACTTGTAATTTCACACTTCCAATTTAAATTTGTTTGTCCATTATCTTATGGAAATTCAATCCCAACTCTCATTAATTAGGTAAATAGTGTTGAAATTGGTTTTATTTTTACTATTTTATAGACACAAAAAATTACCTAAACCTTATTGTTCATTTACAAAGTTAAACCAATTTGTAAAATCATGATGCAAAAATTCATATTAGATTTAATCTTCTTACATTTAACTTACTTGTCAACATGGTACTCTTATTCCTCTCCCTTATGGTTGTGATATTAAGGATTTTGTGGATATCATTGGGTTGTTTTCATGTGCATTATATTTTTGTTTGGTTGTGGTTTGATGCTTTATCATACCATGACTCAAGTAATCTCCATGTATTACACATGATTAATATAAAATTAATCATCATGCCAAGGTGATGACCAAAGACTCAAAGATTAAAGGAGCATGAAGCTAAGAAGGTCTCCATCAATTTATTAAGTCTTCCTAATAGGCCCACATGTGTGTATCTACAAAATTTTGTCCTCTAAATAGTTGGTTGCATTAATTCTTAACTCATACATAGATATAAAAAGGAAACATATATGCCTAAATATGGATATGTATCCTTTAATAATATATAGTTGTACACAATATTTTAAGCAGCTTATTTTCTTATTTTATGCATGATTTTTGCCTTATTTTAGGCCACTTGATATACTTAACATGATAATGCTTCAATCTGTGTATAAGGATTTGAGGTTATATATTTATCACGCCATGTTATTATGTACCTTTATGAGTGTTATTATATTCTTTTATGAGGATGGATATCTAATTATGGCTTGAAATATATATTTTTTTAATTTATGATATATATACTTGTAAACATGAGTATCCATCTCAAGATCTTATGCATGTTCTCTTTCATTTATGAGATTTGAATCAATTTCCCTTATGGAGTAGGAACCAATATGGAAGGATATGTAATAGATACATTGTTAAAACATAAAATCATTTTATACTTGTTCAATATTAGATGTCCTATGAAATTTTCATATGCTATTTATTTAATAATATTGTACCTTTACACAACACCTCCAAGTACAATAATTGGCTTACAAGTTTCGACTTCTCCTTTTCTCTTGACAAAATTCCTCCATAAGAACATTATATGTTTGTCTAAGAGAAAGAGTAGTTTTAATATGCTATGAAGTTATTAGTCATGAATCCCTAACATAGGAATTTCCCTTAGGTCAACTCCTATTTTTCCTTATGCTTATAGATCTAGTCAAATTCATATATTCAACATTCAACATATATGGAATTTCATTATTATCATGTGGATTAATAAAAATTATAAGGAAACTTGCAACCATTCAATGACAATTTCCACATAACCCAAAAGAGAAATTTATGCAAATAAGTACTCATAATCCATATGCAAGAGAATAGACAACATACCCATCAAATATGACACAAGATATACCCTGGGAAAACCCTCAAGAGGGAAAAACCCAACCTCCAAAAGCATCCATATTCCATCATATTAATCAACAACAAAGAAATACAAGAGTTACAATGAACATCTCTGAATCATCAAGCCCTCCAATGCATTCTCATGTGTCCAAGCATGAATCCACACATCCCATGCCTTGCTTCACATATGCACTCCTCAAAAAGACTCAACAATGATAGCCAAACCACTTAGCCAACCTAAACCACTACACATGTGTTTGCTTTTATAGACACAAGCTCACACAAATTGCAACTAGTGGTAATATAAAACCACATACCACAAAACCATGTGAATACAAAACAACTAACCCCTTATTTTATATTGGGTACTAAGACTTCACTTTATTTAATATTTTCCCCAATACTAAATTATTAGCACATGTCTCCCACACATTAAATAATAATACAATGTTACAATACAACATTAAGTGGCCCCAAATAATTACCTTGTGTGATCAACCACACCACCTAGGTGCATCACAACTAAATAAATATTTAATTATAACATTATAATAAATCATTTTATGCAATGGTGTACAACACCATATCCCAACATTCTCCCACTTGTATACATTGCATAAGGGATAAATACATGAAATACATCATCATAGCCATACATGAAACCGCATGAATCTCCACAATGCTATCATGCTCCATCAAGATACCTGCAATAAGAACAAAGTGACCACCATCTAAAGCAAGAACTCCTCTCATCCTCCAATGTGCCACATATGGAAGAAAAGGAACACGCCAAGGTGAAGATGCATAAATCCATGAGAACAAGTATCAAATCCAAGTGATAATAAAGGCTCCAAACAAGCTGTTGTCAACTGAAAAATCCACACAATCAGAAATAGCATCCACAACACATGATAATAAATCCATCCATCCATATCTCCAAGGTATCAATACATCAGTAAATTCATGCCAAGAATATATGTAACCCATAAACTGCAATCACAAGCTCCTTGTATCAAACCTGCCAATGAAGAACATACATATCCAGGAACTCCCACTGCATAGGTCATGTCAAGGAATATCAAGTCTACCAATCAACACTATATCAAGGTGTGATAAGTAAATGAAAGCATGAAGTACCAAGAACAATAATAATGATCCACACATGCAACCCAAATAGCTGCATAATCTCTCACAAAATGTTGCCACCATCCTCCTAAAAACATGAACATCCAGGAAGGGACCATGAAGAAAGAACACCTATAAACCATAATGTCCTCCTACCAAAACCTTAAAAGTGCTACACTGTGTCAAGTATGATCTCCTAACAACCCCAAATGAAAAAGCCTCAATGTAACACCCATAACACTCAATCTCATAGATCAAGTACAACATATGAATCATGTAAATGCCAACATGGATGCAAGCCTCTCTAATCAAGTAGATCAAACTCAAAGTAACCATCCCCAAATTTGGAAATTAGCCCATAAACCATCTCCTAACATCCTCGTCAAAGAATGATATCATCAACTCAAATACACAAGGAGATAACCATGCCATAACATCCCTCAAAATGAATCCTCCAGAACTAACTATCCATAGCTCAAGATCCATATCTATGAAAGATAAAGCATATAAACTCATTCTAAACAATCCTCAAACGAGTCTGCATAATCAAACAATATGAATCAATCCAATCCCATGAGAAATCAAAGCATGAAACATAACACATTTGAAAGATATAATGGGAAAATACCTCACAAATGATAAGCTGTCAAGTAGACCAAGAGTGGGGAATGAGAGTGCTCCTCCAAGATAACCAAGCCATCATGAATTGCTCCAAGAAAAATATTCTCTATCAATCTATCATGAACTCATGTCCATATCTTGGTGAAAGCTCCTTGGTATTCTTGCTAAAAATTCCAAAGAGTAACTGTCTCAAGCAAATGTCTCTAATCATAAGAGAACTCCAACCATCACCTAAGTCTCCAAGTATCCATGAGTACTTGTAACCAATCAATCCATTCCAAACTCTAAATACAACATAGCATCATCATGAAGTAATAAAGCAAATGATCAATGTACCCAAAACAAAGAGAACTACCAAGATCAATGTCAAAGCTCCAATTGCAGAATCAAGAACCTATCATGATAACATGATCTAACCATATTATCCTAGGAGATCACATGAACCATAACATACATCCCGGTCTCAAGAGAACACATATACCATGCCAAAACTCTAAACTAGTATCAAGAGTAAGCCATGACATAATATCAAACATACTCTAAACCAAGAAATCATATCTCCAATCACATGAAGATAACCATCACCAATGATGCATCCACGTCATTACCAACAACTCCCATTGAACCATGATACGAGCTACACATGGCATCACAACAACCATCCTCTTCATGAAGATCATCTAGGTTTGCACACACTCAACTATAATATCAGTAACATACAAGTGAAACCAAGATCCCCAAGCCAAGAAGATACATAAAATCGCCATCAAAACATCACAAACCAATCCAACACTGCCTAACTATCATTGTCAAAAGCTCCCACTGAAAGTGTACAACCAATAAATGTACCAAGCTATCATGACATCGTGATCAAACCACATGCTACAAGTCCCATCACCTGACTAATCAAGTACTCTAACCATCCATCCTCTCAATCCTGAAGCAACATACCAATGTACAAATTGTTGGAAATAGGATGCCATTTAATTGCAATCCTAAACATTATTTCATGTATCTCCTAAGTCCTTAGAAAGTGTTCCCCAACACTAGGATTAGAAAGAGATTAATATTGAATGAAATGATCATGTTAATTGACATTTGTAATTAATTCTAAATGTTAGGAGCATGTGAGGGCGTCCAATATGAGTTCCTAAATAATAGGGGCACATGGGGCGCCCACATGGAAGGTGCAACCCACCTTGAGTTAAGTTAACTATTTGGAGTAAAATATAACACTTTTGTAATGCATGTAAATATCCTAGAAGTTAGGGATTGATGTTTAGATGCATGAAGTTTGGTTCAGTTCAGTCTAGTTCAGTTCAGTTTAGTATCAGTTCAGTTCAGTTATGGTTCAATTATCTTCAATTAGTTTTAGTTGAATGTTAGTTGAGTTCAGTTAACTTGGAATGCATGACTAATGACTTGAGTTGCATGGCAGATAACAGGTGACTACTTTCAGTTAACAGGGGATGATCATTCTTGCATGAATGGTGGAGAGATATGTTTCAGTTAACAAAGATTGACTTGGACCCATCATGTGCGCCCACGTTAGCTTCTTGGAGTTAACACTTTTGCATGATAAGGTATTTCAAAAGGCTGAGTTAAGTGGGCCCATTCTTGGGTGCCAACTTTGAGGATAAGCTTTGAAGATATATTTAGAATAAAGGTTGAGTTATGACTTCAGTTTGGGACGCCCAAATGGATGAAGGAGTTGATTTGACATTATTCTTCACGGTAGAACTCTACTTGCAAGAGATAGGCATAGCTTTTGTGAGATAGGGATTGGGCTTTGTAATTGTAACTCTTTGGAGTTTACAAGGTTGATTATTTTCTATTTATCTCAAGCAAGTTGAAGAGAGTTGGTATTAGTTTTTATTGTGGGTTGTGAAGAAGATTTATTGAAGGAAAAAGAAGCATCTCAAGCAAGGATTAGAATTATTGTAATCTTATTCTGAGATTAAATAATACATTGATTCTTGGTAGAGTTTTTTCCTGAAAGGGTTTCTCCATGGTATATGTTGTGTATCTTCTAATATCATGTCTAATTCTTCTACAACCTTCTGTCTTCATTCTACAAATGGTAAAATGAATTAATCAAATTAATCACCCACAAAGAATCTATAAAAAATAATACATATTTAGATAAGCAATCATAAAGTTTTACAAAGTATTAAGCTACATAATCACCTCAATTTTCAACACAAATGACCATAGACAAGGCCAACTAATGAAATCTACAACAACAATGAATTAAACCTAGTGGATATAGACAATCCATATCTGAGTCATCCCTCTACAAATGAATGAGTGGCCAATCCACACAC
Organism: Sequoia sempervirens; assembly: GCA_007258455.2. Classification (NCBI taxonomy): domain Eukaryota; kingdom Viridiplantae; phylum Streptophyta; class Pinopsida; order Cupressales; family Cupressaceae; genus Sequoia; species Sequoia sempervirens. The sequence goes on from VDFB02271358.1 coordinate 120,956,647, forward strand.
CTACATAACTAGTAGATCCAACCACTAAAACATGCAAAATCATCATCACATTAGTAACCTACAAACTAAGATATCAAAGAAGATAATCCTATAGACATCAAGATTCAAACACGAAATCCACCACATATTTGATTTTTCAACCATGTCTACAAATGAGTAATCATAGTCAAGGAACCAAATAAGCATCAAGAAGATACAAACAATCTCCTAATCACTAAACCATATCACCACCAAACAACCACATACATGATCATGTCGTGCCAATCCATCAAATATACCTGCATATCCATGACACCATAACCATAGCCATCATTGTACCTACACTCAACTATCACCCATACAAGACTCCAAATCTCAAACCATGTCCAACCATGTCCTCAAAATTGAAGACAACCTGTGTACTTGTCACCATCAAAGTCCAACTTTGAAAAACACCTGTAAACCTATACCAAGAAGCATCAAACTAATAATCAACTGTACCATCATAAATATCATATAAAAATATATACTCCCTCAAGGTTTTGCCTCTTGACTCTTCCGGATGCTCACATAATCACAACCGACATCTTAGGCATGTACAAGGGAATAAACAAGTACCAAATTCATCTTGCTCCTCAAACTGATAAAAAACATGAACCATTGTGTAGTACACTGCAAATGCTCTCCAACACCTCTTCGAAATAAAAAAATTGACTTTGTATGCAAAAGTTATGCTCAAAATAGTGAAAACAAGAATATTTGCGTTTTAGGCCTCCAAAATATGTCAAAATAGAAAAACGAAAAGACCAAACCAACTCCACAATGAAAAGAACGTAAAGAGATTTCTGACGACTACAAGAATTCTAAAAATGGACATCATGAGTGAATGTTATGTAAGTTTGAAAAAATGTCTAATTTGACTATTTAGACAAGTCTTGGCGGACCCCACTTCAAAACAAAATCCATTTTATTTTGCAAATATTAAACATTTTATAAAGTGGTGGATTTTCTTTTCTTTTAATATTTTAAAGTCAAACTTTAATAGGAAAAGGGGGGGAATTTAAATGGTTTAATCTAAATGTTAAAAATTAAAGATTTAGATAATAACTTTGACCAAATCAATCATAAATAGGTCAAAATACTATTCAAAGTTGTTTTTAATGGAAACATAAATCATGGGTTGGGCTCGATACTCTGATGGTACTTGTATGTGCATGTACCACAAAGTACTACCTCTGCACAAGTGTACCAGTGGGGTACGGGGGTTCTGTAGACCCCCACCCTATTAATTTTTTCCTTGTTTTTTATTTTGATTTTAAATAAAATATTGATGGGCTTTTCAATTTTTGTTTTGATTTTTATTTTTGAAGGGAAATTTTTAAGACTTGGGGATTTTTTTTTAATAATTTTTAATTGCTGCACACCTGGAAATTGACGTTCATACGACTAAACAAGGGTATGAACAATTTTTTTTTGCATTTTTCCACAGTAACAAAAATATGTCAAATTTTATATCAATCTTTGTCTCTTGGCCAACTTGAATCTAACCATGAGGTCCATTTTGTCCCAGGAGGTCATTTACAAAATTACCCCCACAAAAACCTCATTTGAATGCATAACCAAAAAACCCTTTTGACCCAATATTTCTCACACCCAAAATCTACAAACAACCCATCATAACAACAAACCCAAAACCCTTAGATATGTAATAAACAATCTACAAAACCCTCATATCTTTCCACGTCTTTCATTCTCTCATGCAATGCATAGATTAAAAATCAAATAATATTTTCTCAAACTAGGGTTATTCAACCACAACCATAGTTTTGATACCACTTGTAAGGAAACTTGCAGCCATTCAATGGCAATTTCCACATAACCCAAAAGAGAAATTTAGGCAAATAAGTACTTAGAATCCATATGCAAGAGAATATACAACATACCCATCAAAGATGACACAATATATACCCTAGGAAAACCCTCAAGAGGGAAAATTCTAGCCTCCAAAATTATCCATACTCCATTATATTAATCAACAACAAAGCAATACAAGAGTTACAATGAACACCTTTGAAGCATCAAGCCCTCCAATGCATTCTCATGTGTCCAAACATGAATCCACACATCCCATGCCATGCTTCACATATGCACTCCTTAGAAAGACTCAATAATGACAACCAAACAACTCAACCAACCTAAACTACTACACATGTGTTTGCTTTATCGACACAAGCTCACACAAAATATAACTAGTGGTGAGATAAAACCACATGCCACAAAACCATGTGAATACAAAACCACTAACCCATTATTTTATATTGGGTACTAAGACTTCACTTTATTTAATATTTCTTCAATATTAAATTATTATCACATGTCTCCCACACATTAAATAATGATACAATGTTATAATACAACATCAAGTGGCCCTAAATAATTACCTAGTGTGATTAACCACACCACCTAGGTACATCACAACTAAATAATTATTTAATTACAACATTATAATAAATCATTTTATGCAATGGTGTACAACACCATATCCCAACAAAAATAAGTTCAAATTAGCTAGCTCATTACTTGGAAAATCTAAAAATTTGGGATAATTGCTTGAAAATAGAAGAAAAATGCATAATTTTATTAGAATATCAAGTCTCCAACCTTTACAATGTCAAATTATTATTTTTATAGAGATCAACCCAAATATTCCTCCTAAAATCCTCAACAACTTAGGAAAAAAATTATTTACATTAATTGTCATGATTAAACTAATCCAATGACTCAAAATTAATTGCATTTAATATTTGTAACCATGGTTTCAATTATTGAAAAGGGATTCCCAACAATTTTGTCAACTTTAGGAAATATGACAAGGAAAAATTCATGGATTATTACAAAGTTTTATCTTTGGTCCATGTCCACTTGATGAAGCTTATTAAGAATAAGACCTCCTAGAAATTATCAAACCACAAAAAACTGCTACTTAGTGGGGATCAAGGACTTGGTAGCATCTAGAAATTATGCACATTTCTAGACTGTCATGCCTAAACTATCATAAGATAGTCATTTTGCAAAGTTTGAATGGTTTTAACTACAAGTGAATGGTAATCTATTGTATGGAATTCATTGGGATTGCAATTTTTTTAAAGATTGTGATGATGCAAAGGGGATTATTGACTATCAAAATAGACTTTTGACTATCATAATAGTCCTAAAAATATATTTTGGTTGTCACAAATCACTTAGATCAACCACATAGATGTGTTGGGAGTAGGATGCCATTTACTTGCAATCCTAAACATATTTCATGTATCTCCTAAGTCCTTGGAAAGTGTTCCCCAACACTAGGATTAGAAAGAGATTAAATTCAAATGAAATGAACATGTGGGGATTCCCAAGAAGAGCTCCTACAAAATAGGAGCACATGGGGCACCCACATGGAAGGTGGAACCCACCTTGCTTAAGTTAACTGTTTGGAGGATTGATAACACTTCAGTAATGCATGTAAAGATCTTACAAGTTAGGGATTGATATTTACATGAGTGGAGTTTAGTTCAGTTCAGTATCAGTTTAGTTCAATTCAGTTAAGTTATGGTTTAGTTATCTTCAGTTGCATGTAGTTCATTTTAGTTGAATGCTAGTTGAATTCAATTAACTTGATTTGTATGACTAATTACTTCAGTTGCATGACAGATAATAGGTGGATACATTCAGTTAAGTGGGGATGATCAATCATGCATAATGTTTGCATGAATTGGTGGAGATATATGTTTTAGTTAACTAAGATTGACTTGGGCCCACCTTGGGCACCCAAGTTGGCATCTTTGAGTTTACACCTTTTGCATGAGAAGATATTTACAAGGCTCAGTCAAGTGGGCCCATTCTTGTGCGCCAAATTTGAGGTGATGCTTGCAAGATATTTTCTTGACTAATGATCAGTTAAGTGTTCAATTTGGGGTGGCTAAATTGAGGAGACTTTGGTTTTGACTTCATGTTACAGTGTGAAACTCTACTTGCACAATCTAGGTGTAGATATTTGTGAGGAGATTTGTGCTCTTGTTTTGTACAACTCTTTGGAGTTTACAATGCTCATTAATTGTTTATTTATTGCAGCAATTACATTAGAGTTTGTAAGTAGTATATTGTAGGTTAGCAGGTTGAGCTTGTGCATGTGTGAGGGTTTGAAGCATGGCATAGGATTTGTGGATTCATGCTTGGTCACATGGAATGAATGGATAGCTTGTTCTACATAAAGTGTATGAGAGTTTTGTGTAGGTTGTGAAGAAGGATTGTTGAAGGCAAAGGAAGCATATCAATCAATGATTGATATAGTATTATTGTAATCTTGTTCTAAGGTTAAATAATATAAGCACTATTGATTCTGGTGGAGTTTTTTTCTGAAAGAGTTTCTCCACGTATATGCCATGTCACTTCTATCTTCTTGTCTCATTCTTCTACAATCTTCTGTCTCTTTCTACAATTGGTAAATTTGATCTAAACAAATTAATCAGACACATAATTGTGACAAAGAACACTTAATTAAATCCACAGTATAATAGCATGTCGGTTTCCTAATTATCTTTGGTGGCTTAATTCATGTAGAAGGTGATGAAGATATAAGAAATGAGGTGATGGAGATCTAAGACATGAAGATCCAAGAAGATGAAATCCAAGTGGATGAACAATATGTGAAGTTTCTAGTGGAAATAAAATTGTCTAAAATATAAAAATGATAGACGTAGTGATCGATATGATGTATTTGTTGTTTCTTGATTGAAATTAATTTTATTATGATACATATTTTAAATTTCATGTATTGTGGGGCCAAAAAACTACACATGTCAAGGTGGGTGGGTGAATGCTAGAGGAGGCCCCAATTTTCTCCCTTGATCTTCCAAACCTTCTAAGCTACATTATTTTGAGGCAATCTCTCAAGAGCCTTGAGAGAGAAAAATTCCAAACTATGACAAAGTATTTGTCTTAATTTGTGGTAGCTATGAATATTCCATATAGACCTATAGGTGGATATGGGGCCCCTCCACAATAACCTCTCTCAAATTTGGTTAGATTTACATTGTTTGACCACACTAAGAATGAATGTATTCTTGAAAAAAGTGTCATTTGAGAGCATTGCAAACATGCCAACAAGCATATTTTGCATTTTATGCATTGTGAGGCTGAAATGACTATGCCAACATATATGGGTGGGTGGGTGAATGCTAGGGGAGGCCTTGGTTCATTCCCTTGATCTCTCAATCCTTGTAGGCTAAATTATTTTGGGACAATCTCTTAAGAGACCTAAAAGCAAAAAATATAAAATTATGATGTAGTTCTTAGAGTTCATGACACCAAAAAAAAATTCTATTTATACCTATAGTTGGATATGGGGTCCATCCAAAATAACCTCTCTCAATTTTAGTCAAATCAACATTGTTTGATCATACCAAGAACAAATGTATTCTTGCAAAAAGAATCATTTGTGTTTTATGTGTCATGGGGTTGAATTGACTACATCAATACATTTGATAGGGTAGGTGAATTATAGAGGAGGCCTCAATTTGTTTGCCTAATCTCCCCATCTTTCCAAGCTACATTATTTTGTGATAGTCTCTTAAGATCACTAAGAGCAAAAAGTTATCAAACTATGATAGAGTAGTTCTCAAAGTTTGTGGCAGCTATGAATGTTCCATCTAGACCTACAAGTGGATACGGTTTCCCTCCATAATAACCTCTCTCAATTTTGGTCAACTCAACATCATTTGACCATGCCAAGAATAAATACATTATTATAAAAAGCATCATTTAAGAGTAGTGCAACATTCCAACAAGCATATTTAATGTTACATGTATCATGAGGCCAAACCAACTATACCAACATGCCAAAGTGGGTGAATGAATTCAATGAAACGCCTCAATTAATTTCCCTCATCTCTTGATCCTTCCTTTGTTTCTTTTGAATTTGATGATGGTTTGAGAATAGGTCACACTAATAGCTTCACCATGTATAAGGATATACAATATAGTTATTTGAACCTTGGAGTTCTATCCTCTGCATGATTCCTACACCTTGCATTGATTTCATATATCCTTTACCTCCCACTTTTTAGGATTGAGTGTTCTACATCTTTGGTTTCTCATGATTAAGAGAAATAGTATCTTCACATTTGTGTTTCTAATACATTTTATTGGGATGGTTACTTGATAGGAATATTGGACTTATTTAGTGAATCCCATTTTATAGAGTTGGTAGGAAATTTTGATTATAGTCAAATCAACGTTGTTGTCACCATATCTACATCTTTAGATCTTGTTCTATATTAAACTTAACTTGGAGCATTTGAGTAGCTTTAAAGATCTCATCATTGTCTTTGGACCTTGTGCATCATTCTAATACTTACATTCTTCTCGCATGGGAATATTTCATGCACCTATCTACAGTTCATTTTCTTCCATGGGTAAGAATTGTTGTTCAATATTTAATGATCACATTTTTATTCTTCTATCACCTTGTGGGTGCTCCATAGTCTATCTTTATCTCTCCAATGGGGGCATATTTCTTGTAGAAGTGTTCCTTGGGGGTTCATGATGAGTCTTTCCTTCTATCTTCTATCTTCTTCACTTGTACATTCACTTTGAATAATTTCTTGTTTAGAGAAGGGTTTTTCCTATGGGTTTTTCTCCTTTACTCTGCTAATGTGATTTTTTACATGGGTATCTAGCATGGCCTAGTGGCCATGACCCATCATCATTATATTTTTCCTCTATAAGCTACACTTAAGGGGGGTGGGTAGGTGCAAGAGGTGGGGTCCACAAAATGTTCAAAAAGTGGAAGTGTTTTTCCTAATTTTTAGAATTTGTTACAATTGGACTTAAAATTTGAAGCATTTACACATTGAATCTTAAGAAATTCATTAATATGAAATTTAGTATTTTGAGTCTAGTTTTCAAATATGTAATTTATCCTAATACCTAGATGATATAAAATAATTTTATTATGCATGTATAAAAACCACTTTTAAAAGTCACTTTGTTAGGACTATCATTCACTTTGTATATTTTCTTATTTAGAGAGGGTTTTTTCCTATGGGTTTTTCTCCCTTATGAGTTGTTTATGCTATTTTTTTACATGGGTATCTAACATGGCCTAGTGGCCATGACCCATAATCATTGTATTTTCCTCTCTAAGTTACACATAAGGGGGGTGTTAGTGTAAATAAGGTCATTATCAAGCTAGTTAGCATATCACCCTTTTTAGGTTGACACATTTTCACTTGTTAAGTATCCACTTAGGTAATTTTCAATTTTTGTCTCACTTCATGTGGTTGAAACACATGGAACCTTGAGACACCTATCCCATGCATACTTTCTCACACTTATCATATGAAATAACATGTGTTATACATTTGGAGGGGTAGTTAGACATTTATTCCTACCTTCCTAACCTCCTCTTCCTTACCATTATATACAAGGTTGATCATTGTATAATTACACTCTCATTTTTATTGAGACATTATTATTTTTCTTATTGTTCACTAGTAGATGATATCAATGAATTTGATTTCAAATCTTGGCTGCTCCAAAATAGATTTCTAGATATTCTTTGTAAGGACATCTTATATGAGTGCGCTAGTACCTCTGAGAAATTTTCCTTCACAACAAGTTGCATGGGTTAATGTAAATAATTCTAAATTACACACAATAATACATGAAGAGAACAAGTGAACACACACATGGCCCATAGCTCACAATGTTACAAAATAGAATATAATACCCTAATATTTGGCCTAAGGCATTAATAGAAAAATATTTTTTTCACGATACAAATGTGACTCTAAGAATGCTACATTACACACTTGTCATGTACATCAATGCACCAAGGTTGGTGACAAAAGTGGAAGACCTACTAATACATAGATCAAGTCACTATGATAAGAACACTTAATGAGGTTTGACAAATATTCAAACTTCCCACAACACAAACCCCAAAAATTAGGACCCATATACAACTAGATCAAGTGAAAAGTGACAACTAAACCATAACCTTCACATTTCCCCCCTTAAGGTTCAAGATTCAAGGAAACATTGATCCATGTAATTGAAATTATTGCAACTCAACCATGTAACCAGACCTTACAACTCAAACTTGCAACTTGGTGTTATATATAAAAATTGTAACTCCAATTACTCAAAATTTTAACTTGCCCTTGTAACTTAGGATTGAAACTTGGCCTAACAACTTGAACATGTAGCTTAGATTTACAACTCAAGCTTGCAATTTAGACACGTAATTCAAAATTGTAAATTAGCCTTACAATTCAAACTTCTAACTTAACCTTTGGAATTTGTTTGATGACCTACAACATGCAAAAAGTAATTCCCAACTTGAGCCCTCTTAGACTTACAGTTCAAACTTTTGGATCTAATCCAGATTTTAAAACATGCAAAAAAATCAAAGAGTACGAACACCAAAATTCTTGCAACTTAAACTTTATCTAGTCTAAAATACATTTTGCAGTTCATGTAGCTTTAATTCATAGAAGTAAAATTCAAACTTTAGAGTCCAAAATTAAAAAAATATCATAAAAATTACATCACTTAGTTTAAACTTGATGAACTAAAATTAAGACTGTAGAGCTCAAAACAACAAATAATATGGTTGTGATTACAAAACTTTGATTTCATGAACAATAAGAATTTTCTTGTTTCATGTGTTGGATAAGAACAACTCATGTCAAGAATTTGAGCACCTAAAAACTCTTTATTGGTCAAATAAGAGACTCCCAAAAAGTTGCAAAGACTATATAAAGCATGTCAATCTCCTATAGCCGCATGGATATAAACATGTCGAGTGACAAGGAAAATAACCTACTTAGAAGGTAAAATTTCCTAACTCCAAGTGTATCATACAGTAATATATCAAGTATATATAACATAACTAGTCTAATTATGTGCTTCTTTTCATAAGAATAACAAATCATACTTTCTAGATAAGTTTATCAAATATAACCAAAATATCAAAATTTCATTAACATACCACACATTCAACTCCAAGGTTAAGAAATAATAATATAATTGATAAGGATCACATGACAAAGGTGTGCGGATTACAATCCACTATATAAATATCTTTAATCATAAATACACATTTACATATAAGGACTCAAACACGTTGAATCACACATAATCAATGATAATACAAAATGGTGACTTTACCACCTCTATCAAGGTCATTAAATCCTTACATTCACTCTAATACACCAAGGACTTGTGAGCCCCAATGGTGGTTCAATACCACCAACCATATGCAATCCTTAGGACCACCCCTTTGAACTAGGAGGCAACCATTTGGTTGGTCATTCAAAATGCACACCATACACCATAGGTAGGACACATGACTATCTCACAAAAAGAAAAATATAAAAAACATATCATACAAGGAATAGCCACACAATAGATTAGGAATACCACAACAATCAAGTCTATAAAATGGTTCATAGTGACTCATTGAATCCATAATTTTACAAGAAAGAAAAAGGAGAATACTATATACACTAATGGAGTGTCATCACCTAGGATCTATGACTATTTCAAAAAAATATTGAGGATTATGTCCCATCCAATGGAGTCCCCAACAACATTAGCATTGATCTTTAGGATCAGCTCCATGACCAAATTATGATCCTATATCATACCCAAATAAACTATGAAAAATGAACTATTGGATTATATTTTTATGTGAGAAATGTAACCCCATTTTTTAAAGTTAATTGTCTTTAAATACCGCTCATTGCCTCTAGCATCATTTGCATTACGAATGGATGAGCATGAGATTCCACTCCATTAAGACTTATAGATATTAATCTCCTAAAGCAACATAGTTAAAACATAATATGGACATGACGTGGAAAATGAAATCCTAATATGAGACACAAAGGTCCAAATAATTCCTCATCATGTTTTTATAATAGACTTATATTCCCATAAAATACAAAGCACAAATGAATGGAGAATTATATTTTTATTTTACATCATGTTTAATATTTTTCTAAAACCCCAAAATTTTAATGGTAAAAACTTTAAAAAATTAAACATGAAAATTTTAATTTTCTAAGAATACCCTTTTTAAGCTAAGGGTCTTAAACACACTTTTTTAATCACTTTTTAAAAAAAAAATTGATTGTTTTAATGTAAAATGGAAAGATCTCAAAATAATAACAATTGGAGATTGCTAAATTGATTTTAATCAATTTAATGATCCACCAATACACATTTTCCTACAAGGAATTTTAATTGCATCCAATTTAAGGTGAACATGGGTTGAGATCAACAATCCTCAAGTTGGCTCTTAATAGGGTGTATAAACAAGTAACTACACAATATGACTCCACAATACTTGTATTCATGCATATTGTTGGTGTGAATGGGTTATATTATCTAACCGGTTTACCTTTTAGGTCCTATTCACACAAGCTTATTTAAGTTTACTTAGGTCATTACCACTTTATGTTGAGCAACTCATAAGGATAAGACATATGTCATAATCTTATGTTGTATTGTGTCCCACCTTACCTTATAACTAAGGGATTCTCATTGTAATCTAAATCAATCATTTTAAATCATATTCATGTACATAAATTATGCATTTGCATCCTTTGTTAAATAATATAATTATTTTATCATGTTTAATCTCACTTATTCTTTCATTGAAGCTCCTAGATCTTGGGTGGCTATCTTCATAGCCAAATTGCATAATACATAGCATTGTGTACTAACTCTTAAACACACAACCCAATGAAAGATACTTAGTATGGAAAACCCATAGATATACAAATCATGTATAGGGTGTTCACAATACAACACATATACACTCATAATGAGGTAGCCACATTTACCAAGGAATATAAACCACAATTCCTTTTCCCATTTATTACTTCATGTTTCAAATGACTTTCTTATACATTATATACAATATAATTGTTACAATATTTTCTACGAAGTTCACAAAAGCATCAATTTAATTAGCAATTGAACTTGATCTAAATAGAATGCAATCATGATCTTACATTCAAAAGCATCACAATGCATCTAAACAAGCTCACCAACACACTATTACATACTAGGTCATCATTAAATCAAAGTTCAACAACATTCCAAGTGACAAGGTGGTGCATCATGATATAATACACAACATGGAGTGTTCTATGGTCCAACATTGTACTAAGAATACACTGAGACCTACAATAATTATATTCATTCAATAAAATGATCCATTCAATGACAAAACACATCAAGAATAATTCAATTAAGGATTTTTTACCCAAGTAGTCTATCATATAAATGCCAAACACTTTTTCCACATGATATTGCATAATTTATTATAAGATACACATCTAATGAGAAGTGCAAAATATAAAATTCATATCATATAAAAGCATATTCAAGTTATCAACATAAATAATACATAGAATTGCAAAGCAAATGACATCTTAACTCAATATGTATTTGTGCCACCTTATATTAAATTGATAACATGTAAAAATCACAATTCAAAAAATGAAACTATAATTTAAGTTCTTATGGAAGTGAAAATAGAATAACTTAAAATTGTAACTCAAATATGTTATTTGAATTCATGTCTTGGCCAACTCAAATAAGGCATTCATTTGTATCCATTTAATTGTGGTTTGTCCATACTTTAATTGTTAAGAGATTTAGTTGTACCCAACAAATGGACTGTTAATAGTTGTGCCATACTATTTAATTCATTAAGCTACAAATTTTTTATATGAGCTTTTGATATAGAAAATAGAACAAGTGCCACGTAGTGGCTAGTACTTGCCTTTATAGTATTTTAAATTTAATAAAAATAAATGTAAGTTTTGTTAATTATAGTATTAACATATTATTTAATAGAATAAAAGGTATTATAAATATATATAAAAAAAAAAAAACTCAAATGACAGTATAATATAATTAAAAGAAAAAAAAATGATAAATATATAAATATAAAATTTATATATAATGCACCGTAAATTTATTATATTATATTAAATAATATTTATTGATTATATAATATAAATTTATAAAAGATTTTTTTAAATTATTTTATATTAAATAAAATATAAATAAAATGAAGTGATTATATAGTATAAGTATATGAAAGAATTAAATAATTATTATTTAAACATAAAATTTATATAATAGTTTTGTGTAATAATGATGAAAGTTATATAAACAATGGTTGAATGTACCCAAAATAATAGTTCTTAGTTCTCAAAACTAGCAAAATAATAGTTCATTTTCACTTTTCCTAAAAGTCCTCCAATAACACACAAAACTTCTTAGCCAATCATATTTTTTTTTAACATAACTTAGCCAAATCATATTCATGAAAAATAATTTATATAATTTATAAAATTAAATATTTTGCAAGTTCACTTTACAAAATTTAATTTAATTTTTTTTCAAAAAAATTATTGTTTTTAATTGGTTGAAAGCTAATTATTAATAAATAATTAATTAAAAAAAACAAAACTCATTACAATAGTATTCCTTGGTGGCAAGTACTATTAAAATGGACAATTAATACAAGTACATTAGTGACAAATTGGTGTTCAATTCACATATCACCCCGCCATTAACATTAAATTTCAATTAAATTTCAATTGGAAGTAACATTTGAAAATATTTTATTAACATTTTAAAAATATTTATATAAGCATCTCTTAAAAAACCTTACTTAAATAATACAAACTCTTTCAAAAACACTTTTCTCTTTTAAATTAAATAAAATTATCTATCGACATATAACTTACAATTCTGAGGCCAAAAAGATTGAAAATAAAAAAATATTATTAATATAACATATATCATTCTCCAAATATTAGTCAAGATAAACCCCACATAACAGCCATTTATATATATAAGAGAAATCCCACTTAAAAACCATCTTCTACATATCCCAATATATAGTCTTAAATGTAATGATTGCAATGATGGACGAATTCTAAAAGCGATAGCACCAAAAACACAATATTAAAAGTTAGTTAGTTAACGATTTTCAAATGAGATTTGTTGCACATAATAAAATATTATTTCGTTGGAATAAGGAATATACTTGTTTGACGTTTAGTATGTCGCAGCTACATACACACCTTTCTTATTATTTATTTGTTCAGACTAAGAGCGAAACGGATAAGCCAAGTCAGCAGCTCTCCTTATTCAATAATACAAACACCGCTAACTATGTACGTTCATCTCACTTTTATCCACAGTACATTCTACGCCTTGAAACAAACACCGCTCATTCAATGGGGGAAATCACGATCTTCCCTTTCGCTCGTGCGCTCTCCTGGTGTTTGAATGCCTCCACAATATCAGAAAAAGCAAACGGACTCTTTGGGTCGATCACTGGTTTCACTTTCCCGCTCTCTATGTATTTGGCGAGCCTTTCCAGATCGCTGCCTTTGGGCTTGACAAGCACGCTCACAGCTCTCGGATGCGGAGGAAATGATGCAATGTCTACAACTTTACCCTCTTCCTTTACAAGCACATGAGACTTGAACGAGTCGCCTGTAAACACAAAAGATTCACAACCCTTTCTTCAAAAATCTTCTCCATTTAATCGAAACAAAGGAATGAGAAAAACAAATTGAACCTCACCCATGGTATCGAAAACAAAATCGAATTTCTCATCCACTTGGTCGTAGCTCTGCTTGGTATAATCCACCACCAGATCCGCCCCCAGGCTTTTCACAAATTCCGCTTTCGCCGCGCTGGAAGTGGAAACAATTCTAGAAGCTTCAAACACATGCTTTGCCAGTTGGAGGGCCAGAGTCCCCACGCCGCCTGCACCTCCCACAATGAACACACTCTGCCCCTTCTGAAAATCAACTGTGTCAAACGCCTGCAGAGCGGTTAGGAGCGCAAGCGGCAAACTGGCGGCTTCCTCGAAAGACAAATTGTTCGGCTTCAACGCCAACAGATGCTCTTCCGCCACCGTGAACTCTGCCAGAGTTCCCACTTGCTTAGGGTTTCCCACAGTGAAATCTTGAATGTCGGCGTAAACCTCGTCTCCCTTCTTAAACTTCGTCACGCCTTCGCCCACCTCGGCAACGACTCCTGCTAAGTCACACCCCGGCACCATCTGCGAACCAGACCATAACAAAGAGGGGAAAATTTACTTCCTAATTAATGAAATCCAGAACAAAAATTTAAACCATAAATAAACTAGGGTTTAGTTGAGTATACAGGAAACGGGGCATCGGCGGTGCGGAACATGCCATATTGGCGTATCTTGTAATCCACAGGATTGAGAGCCGCTGCACGAACTTTAATCAAAACGTAGCCAGGGCCTACAGTTGGAACTTGGATTTCCCCAAATTGCAGAACGTCGACGGATCCGTACTCCTTGTAAAACCATGCCTTCACCATTTTTGCTCACAACTACTGATCACTTTGCCTATCTAACGCACTTTTTAGAATGGTATGAAGTGAATGAAGGAAGCGGCCCTAGATATATACGATAATCATCCTCATCCTCTCTGTCCATGTCGACGTAAGCTGTGATGAAATATCCAGAAGGATCTTCTCAGCAGTCCACATTCATAAGGCGGCTGCCGGTAGGTGGTTCGTACCACAATTTGCGAGAGTCTCGGCCAAAAAAACATTCACACATGGATATTGTTTTGTTTTTTCAAAAAGATATTTGGTCTTGTCAAAAATAAAAACCCGGTTTCTTCGGAGACATCCGATAAAAAATAAAACCCTAGAGGCTGCCATTCAAATGATTATTCAATTCTTTTTCCTCTAATAAAATGTGTATTCGAAATATTTATTTTAAACACGTTTTTTAATTTGCAAAAAATAATGTCACAAACTTGAAAATCATATTATCATATTTTTTTTTTTTAATAACTTTTTATTTTCAAATTTTTTTCAATTGTTTTAGCCTAAACTACATATCATATTTCACTCCAAAAAAAAATCATGTTGATGATTTAAGATCAAGTTAAGCAAGCATACAAAAGTAGTATGAATTTTCTACTTAATTCCATTAAGTAATTAATTACAAATATTTGATAAACAATTATAAAAAATATCCATCCCATGTTGAGACAATTACAATTGTTTATGAAATAATTTTGAAAAATACTCGCATTGACTAGTCATTAGGCCATCTATGAATGCACACATTAAACAAAAATTTGAACCATGGTTCAGTATACAGGAAACGGGGGATCCGCGCTGCCCACGATGCCATATTGGCGTATCTTGTAATCCGCAGGATGGAGAGCAGCTGCACGAACTTTAATCAAAACTTGGCCAGGCCCTGCAGTTGGAACTTGGATTTCCCCAAATTGCAGAACGTCGACAGATCCATACTCCTTGTAAAGCCATTCCTTCACCATTTTTACTAACAACAGCTGATCTCGACAGATCCATACTCCTTGTAAAGCCATGCCTTCACCATTTTACTAACAATAGCTGATCTCGTTGCCTATCTAACACACTTCTTAGACTGGTATGAGGCAAAGGAACGAGTTGGCCTCTGTACATATTCCTCCTCTCTCCTGACGTTGACGTAAGCTGTGATGACATGGTTACTAAAAAAATAGTCCAGAAATTAAAAAAACAGAACATCTGGAAGGATCTTGTCAGTATAGTGAACAACAGTCGCGGAATTCAATCGCGTGATTAGAGCAGTCCACATCATTGAACCTTGTTTAGGCGGTGTGTCGTTCATGCCTACAATTTCCCCAATTTCCGTGAGTCTTTAAATATTAAAAAATTATTTTTTCCTAATCAATTATCTGCTATTCAAATGAATATTAAATTATTTTTTCCTAATCAATTATCTGCCATTCAAATGAATATTAAATTATTTTCCCCTAATCAATTATCTGCCATTCAAATGAATATTAAATTATTATTTCCTAATCAATTATCTGCCATTCAAATGAATATTAAATTATTTTTCCCTAATCAATTATCTGCCATTCAAATGAATATTAAATTATTTTTCCCTAATCAATTATCTGCCATTCAAATGAATATTAAATTATTTTTCCCTAATCAATTATCTCCATTCAAATGAATATTAAATTATTTTTCCCTAATCAATTATCTACCATTCAAATGAATATTAAATTATTTTTTCCTAATCAAATATCTGCTTGAAAAGGATATTGTATTTCAAAATGGAATTTTAAATTCTAATTTACTATGATTTTAGCTTTACTCTATAACTACAATTTTATTTATTTTTATTGGAAAAAAGCAATAATTTTCTTTTTTACATCAAAGATCAACATCAAATCTTGTCATTGCTGTCATGTTTGGATAACTACAATTTTATGATGGTGTCTATTAATAAAATTGATTTTGATAATATGGTTTATATTATATGTTCTTAATGATATGGATTGCAAGAGAACATCTATTTTGAAAATCTATTTTACAAATATTTATTTAATTTTTAAACACAATATGTGATAAATTTGAAATTATATTTAAATAATTTTCTAATATCTTTTGATTTTCAAACTTTTTTTAATTATTGGAACTTAAGTTAGATATCATTTTACACATTAAAAAAAAAGCTAGGCAATTGTAAAAAAGAGTTTGATTTTTCTACATTAATACCATAAAATAATTAATTAATTAATATTTAATAAAATAATTATAAAAAAGTGGGTGGTTGGGTGGACAACTTGCCACATAGGATGTGGCAAGTCGGGGATTGGGTCGATGTGGACCTAGGTGGTAGGGTGGTGACGTTGTTGTGGGCTCCTTTGAGGCCTTTTGGTAATCATCATTTGGGCGTCTGGCGGATTTTGGGAAGGACAAGCTTTGTTTTCCAATGACTTTGAAATGACCCCTCGCCTCATCTAAACTTGTACGTATTCATCGGAGTGGCAGTGACTTTGATTGTGGCGAATGATGTATTGGAGGGCACATTGGCAATGTATAGTTTAATAAAGGTGGCATTATTAGCGGAGTTATTCATTCATTCTAGTTTTCATGTGGTGTGGCCTTGTTTCTCTCCGTCTGTAGTTGTGGTGTGGGTGGTTTGGGTATGTTGTGCCATGGCAGAATGAACAAAATTTACGGTGGAAGTTTTGGTGGACTCCATTTTCTGCTTTGGGGCCGATACTCTTTCAGCTCTGGACTACAAGGATCATCAAAATTTGGGAGGTCTTGAAGCAGCGCCTAAAGCGAATACTACTCAACATTGACCCATTAATGGTGGTGGCTATGAAGATGGTAGTCGGCAAGGAACACCTGGAGCACAAGGAGTATTTTCGGGCCAAATCGCAGGTGGTGGCGCATTTCTTGGCCTCCATTTTGGATAAAGGGGTTTCTAAGGTGGAGGCTAGAGTTTTGTTAATCAAATTATTCAATAAGGAATTGCTCAGTAGCCTGGAGGAGGTGTTGAAGGTGGTCATTCCTGGTAAAGGTGTGTCATGGCCAAGCGATTGGGAGTTGGCTAAAAAGTCGAGTAAGGTGATCTGTATTTTTCCCTTCCTTTTGGATTTGAAAGGGATGAGCCTGGTACGACATTGGATGATTGTGGTTGTCGCAGTTCTCTTTCTCAAGAAGGTTTTTCACATGGTTGAAGTCAATGATCTGGAATGGGTTAGTGAATTTGATGCCTTTGCGAAAGCAAATGGCTTTCTGTAGTTTTTGTTGCTTTTGTGCTAGGGTATGGGCAGTGATGTTGGTTTTCCTTTTGCCCTGTTTCGTCCAATGGTGGTGTTTATGGGTGTGGGTAGTTTGTTTTTGGCATCATATTTTTACAATAGTGGTTTACAATTTTTGGCCAAACTGGAGACTGAGATATTTTTTTAACTAAATTTTCACTCTCGGGCACCTATAGCAGCTAAACCATGAGGAATTTGAAGATGATGCATACTAGAGACATTTTGTCTATAGATTCTAAATATATTTTTTCAAAATTTTTGGAATCCTATCTCCCTCGAAAACTAGTTTTTTCATTGTGACTCTCATATTGAAGGATGAATTTACCTTATATGGTGAGAGGGTGTAACGCCAAACATTTCAAAGAAATCCCTAATATGACTATTCAGACATTAAATTTACAAGTGGATAAAAATAAAATTTAAATTTTTAAAAAGGGCTTGATAAGTCCTAATACTGGTCTAGCAAAGTTCAGGAATTCCAAGGCAGCTCATGATTGGTGGCAACACATTTTATTGATACAATTTTGGTGCAGGTTGATTGCTTACTAGTTGACTACACTGCAACTAGATGTAAAAACTAGTAGCATAGATACTACTAAAATTTGATTCATTTGTAGAGCATATATATTCATATATTTCACTTACCAATCAACTTTACCTATATTCATGAGAGTCTTGTGCAGTAGTCTACGTATGGATTTGTGATATCTAGGCATAAAAGATAGCTTTATTGATCATGATTTTGATCATTTAAATGGTTTAGCTTGATTTTGATTTAGAAGCATTTATCTGACTACTATCTATAAGCTAAAGAGGTCTTTAGAGGATCTAGATCGGATGATGTTCAATATGTCTTAAGATAGAAAAAGACGAATCAGGTATATTCAAAAAAAAGTACTATGATATTTAAAAAAGGAATATAAGAGAAGAGAAAAATCTTTTAGGTGATGATTGTGCATTGATGTTGATGCAATTGATATGGTGGTTCTAAAGTACAATGGAAGAAGTAAAATAAAGTAAACATAAAGGACAATAAATGAGGTTATATCGTTGACTAAAGTACATGTGGATTTTGCAAGATGGTACAATTCCCTAGAAAGGGTTAGCAATTCTTTGAAGATGTGTGGAAATAGGAATTGGTGTGCATGATTTGTGTAATGGAATAGGACATTAGCAGAATTCAAATAATCATGATTGAAAAGGATGATTAATAGAATTTTCTGAGAGATGGATGTAGAGAGAAATCGACTCCAACATCATTGTGCAAAGGAGGTCGGGTTTTCAAACTTAGAAAATGAAAATAAAGGTTCAATAAAATGGAAAAATGAAATAAAGACTAATAGGAAAAGATTTCAATCTCCTTTCCTTTGACCCACGTTGCAGCAAATGTTAGGGTTTTGTTCTGTTCACTGGCATTGAAGACTTCTTCCCTGGAGGCATGAAGAGAAACCGTGTGGCACGTTGCAGAGTTTCAGGCATTAATGGATAGGTTGCTCACGTTGAAGGAGTTCCAGGGCATGCATTCTTTCACCCACGTTGCTGGATTTGTGCATATTTTCCCTCATTTTTTGCTAGGTACTCTTTCATGTTGTCAAACGCTAAGCATTTGGTTGAAGTATTCAGAGAGCTTGAGTATTTCGGGTTTGTACAGCTTTCCATAATCTCCAATTTTAAATGAAACCATAAAGAATTTGAAGTAGCAACAAAACTGTATACCACAAAAGCCTGTAGACTTCATTGATGTTGCAGTTTAATACAGGCATGCCCTTTTTCTTTGTATGCTTAAGGATGTGCAAAGTGAGTAGCAAAGATCCTCCCTATTGTTGTGAGCAAGAAGGATAGTATCTTTACATAGGGTTGTGCAAATGAATATAAGCTATCACCCATCTTTATCATGCTTAACCAAAGAGGCTTGTTAGACAACTTTTGTTCTACAATGCCTATTGTTAGAGAAAGTTGTGAAGATCTAGGGAGCTAAAGGACAAGGGTTAGAGCATTTACAAGTCAAAGTTTTGAGAACAAGGATTCATTTTTATGGGAACTTTGGCAGTTTTTTTCTGTAAAATCCATGTTTCAGTCTTTTTATCAAATGCTAGGGTTGATTTATGTGACTCATCATAGGCCGTGACAAGAGCTTTGTTTATAGCCACCTGCATCCTCATGGAAGGGTGTACGAGACACATCTCGAACCTATGAGTATTGCATTTGGTGAAACCTTATATGGTGAGAGGGTGTCCCAAACATTTCAAAGAAATCCCAAATGACTATTCAGCATATTACAGTGATAAAAATATTTTTTTTAAAAGGGCTTGAGTCCTAAGTCACAAGTTCAGGCCAAGCAGCTCATGTTGGAATATGTAGGGTTTGATCTTATATACTCATGTGAGAAAAACTAGCATAGAAACTGACTTTGAGAGTATATATTCACAACCATCAACACCTTCTGAGAGTGATGATTTTGATAAGGCATCTATTGACATGTTTTCTATGTGATGGAAGCCTGATTAAAAGCATCTTTAAATCTGTCGTGAAATACATTTTTATGGATGACTGAGATATAGTCAAAAGACAATGAGGACGACCTTTGCAAATGAAATTCCCTAGAAAGGGTTTTCTTTTGGAAATAAGTTGCAGATGTAAGGATACATAGAGAACAAATATCATGATTGAAAAGGATGATTATAAATTTTCTGATGGTGTAAGAGAAATCACTCCAACTCTTGCCATGGGAGTAGCTTTGAGACTGAATTTGAATATGGGCAGTGTTTCATCAAAATTTCAAGACCTCATACAGTGTACTGTGGGCAAAGACATTAAAAATGAGTCTTTTGTGATGAAGTATGCAAAGTATATTAAGATTGAATGAAGCATTCTGATTTTTTCAAAGAGAATGTCGAGGGCTAGATTGCAGATCATGACATACCAAGCACAGGAGGAGAGTTAATAATGCTCTTGAAGAAGGTGAGGTTAAAGTGATAGAGCCTCGTGACTCACATAAGATTACAGATCTGTGTTAGTTGGTAGAAGTCTTTAAAGGTGCATTTTTATGGTGACTGAGATATACATGAAAGCAAGAAATGAAGGCCAATAAACAGAGCTTCAAGAGCTCCGTCATAACTCAACCATACATCACCAAGAGCAAGTGATACCCTTTTATGCACACGACGATACTCATGTTTACTTTCTATACACAGCAGGGCAGAAGTAAGGCTGAGTACAGAGAAAAAAAACTGGAAGAGTAGAACTGATTTATAGTGACAGTCATTTCTTGCAAATGACAGTCATAAATGAAGGGAAGACAGTTACTTAATCCCTAATCATTTAGGGTAATTAAAGGTTGTTTCCTCTGAAAGTTAGAGTTACAATAATCAATCAAAGGACACTGATAAGTCTTGGCATCCATGCACAGGAGAAGATAGTAAAGATAATGGTCACGAGCATCATAAACCTAATCTACTAAAATGTTAGTGCAAGATGGACTGGAAGGTGCCCTACAGACGTGAAATAAGGGAAAAATAACATCAATTAATGTTGTCCTATGTTTAAAAAGAAGGGGACAATATATGACTGTCATTTAGGGCAGTATTTAAAAGTATGTTTATGATCAATACAATGAAGTCCTAAAATGTGACAGTCCAAAGCAAGAATAGACCACAGTTTTACAGGATAGTTCAAAGGCAATAGCAGGTTTCAATGCTCCAAATCCATGTGTCAGTCTCATAAGATGTTCAAGGGAAAATTATAGAAGGAAAATGTTGCCTTAAGTCACTAGTGTGTTGATGATAGTCAAAACAAAACATAGGGCAATATGAGATAAAGCACCAAGGAGTGACAGTTAGCAAGCCATTTGTATGTGATAGGGTAGGTTTAAAGTAACAGGGACAGTCACTTAAATGAGTAACCTATGGATCTAATGATAGAAACATTAGGACAGTCTACAACGTGTGAAGATTAATGGTCGAAGAACATGGATAATGACAGTCATATACGCTGTATAGTAGGACAGTCAACATGCATAATGTATAAGGCACAGGACAGCCATAAATATGAGGACAGTTATATAAGTAATAACAAAGCATGACAATCCTTAAAGGATTGTTGACACTATGAAGAGCTTGCTTGAGAAAATGGGCAGTGATAACCTTATTTTATGTCATCATTCATGTGAGCAGGGTACAATCATGTCTTGATGGCAAAAGGGTAGTAGCATAGCAAGGTTTCATGTACAGAGTTTTCAACCATACAACCCATGGTGACAGTGATTTGACAGTAAGAAAATGAACAAGAGCAGTCATGGGAAATGATAAGACTAGTTTTCATTACATATAGCAATCCTTATAACCCTTAAGAAGGATAGAGGCAATTATGACTGAACAGTAAAAATGACAGACAAGAGCATGGTTAGAGCTTCATCAAGTATATGAACATATCAAAGCTTCTTTGCTTGCTTTGGTGAGTTAGGTAAGCCCAAAACAGTTATGTAAAAGAAATGACATGAAGCTATAACCATATGATCAACAAAATATAACAGTCATAAGCACTTAAGAGAAAGGACAAGATACAGGAATGCATAACAGTAGTTATGAGCACAATCAAGATGCAAAACAAAGTCATATGATAAAAAGAAAGATGCACAATCAATTAACTCTTAAGGGGCAGTGTTTCACAAAGGGCGGCTTATGGTATGCTTTGAAAGTGATGCATTGACAAGAAGCATCCATGATAAAATTGTGAAAATATGATAAAGATCATAGTTGTGGAGGACATGGAGCTTGATGATACCATATGGTTGAAATCCAATGAAGGGGCATACCAATACCTCAAAGAGAAATGATTTCATGTCACAGTCCTAGAATCACTTGAGTATGTCAAATGACAGTGCATCAAAGCAGATATGACAATGATGCAACTTTCCATGTACCTGGGAAGAAGTAGTAGGAAGATAATGCTAGAAATAGGGAGTATCATTAGGTAACAGGCCCATGTTGATAGGTTTGTGAAGAATATGAGAAAGGCTTTGTAAGTGTATCATTGAAGTATATGTTCTTGCTATTCTCATAAGGCAAAAGGGCAATTATGTCAAGAGACACCTAGCATCCAGCATGGAAGGAATAACTGAGTGAGGTTAGGAACTCATAAGGAAGCTTTTGAAAATGCATTAAAGGAGGTCATTCCACGCTTCAAGGACTCTTTTCCTTTTCAAACTCATTTAAAACATGTCTTTTGTATGCAAGTGGTGGTTTGAGGCATTGAAGAGAAGTTAGGAAGGATATAAAGGAGCAGTTTTGAGTGGTTAAGAAGCCTGTACAACAGTTCACAACTTTTTGCAAAAAATTAGGAAAGTGTTTATGATCAGTTTGAGGGGTTAATGGCTAGTTGGTAGTAGTTGAAAGGATATAGGGGAGCAGTTTGCTGACCTAGACTACAGGTTGCGAGTATTTAGGAACCTTCTAAGGACCATGTGCATTAAAGGAGATTAGAACAAGTAATTGTACCTATCTTCTACACCACCTTGGAGCCTTTAAGCAAGTAATAACAAAATAACAATTTTCAACACCCAAAGAGAGCTTTGACATTTTCAAACAACTGTGACACATGTCACGTGTTAATTGTAGCAGATTACTAGGAACTAGAAAAGGCTTGTTTGTAAAAAGGCATGCCTACTTTCATTTCAGTTCTTTTCACTTTTTAGAGAAGCATTGTAAGCTGATTAAAAGCTTCTTTCTATCTTTTAATGCAATGTAGCTCATTTTTCAATTTTTAGACTGAAAAAAAGCAATGTAATTTCATATTTTCAAGCAATTAGAGTATATTTCAGGCATGTACTATTGTAAAGACACTTTTCAGCAATAAAAATATCAGTTTTCTTTCTTCAAGGACTTGTTTCTATTGTGTGCAACTGGTAATTGATGTAATTTTTTATGATTTCATGCATGAATCCTTAAATATATGTCTTATTTTGGCACCTTTGAATAGGAAAAACATGTTTTGTGTTTAGGTGAAAAACAACTTCTATTTGTGAAGAACACTTCATTTTCTCCTTCTAGGACTGAAATCATTCAACCTCTATAAAACACTGTTACATGAGTACATGTTTAAGCTGAGTTGTGTAGACATAGCTGAGTTATTGGACTTTTGTATGTCAAAACAACAATCTAAAGCCCGAGCAAACATTTTGGTGCATCACCTCACATAGTTAGATTTCAATTTATGTTATTCTTCTCTCTTTTCTTAGCGAGAAACATTTGGTAATCAAGTTTAGGTGATTGTTCTAAGGGAACCAACCCTCTTTGGAGGTTTTTTCCATCATAGGTGACCCACAAACCTAGAAAGATCCCATGTTTAACCAGTAGGTTGAGTTTTGCAACTCAGCAAGGGTGCACTTCTAGGTGATAAAAAAGACATATAGAGATAATAAAATATGCATCCACTTACAAGGATCCAAATATGACTACAAAAAAACCTTTGAATTAGGAAGATAATCGGGATCCAGTACCAATAGGCTCATGTTATGTTTGCAGTAGGAAAATGTTGAATACCCAGAATACTGGGGGGGGGGTGAATCAATATTCTCTTAAACCATTCAAGTTCATCAAACATCCAATCACCAATGCATGTTCAATTGAAGTAAGGAAAGAAAGCATAAAAACATCCATAACATAACATAACACATGAACACTAGGATTTCTACGTGGAAAACCCAAAATGTGAAAAACCTCGGTGAGGGTTAGCTCACAATATATTATAACCAGTTATAGTATATTACAAAAATGTTCACTACAGGTGGACTCACTATCCATAGAGAAAAAGATAGAATAAAGAAGGTGGCTCACAACCTATTTTGAACTGTTACAAATGCATCTACAATATGCAAGAATAGAGTTCCAATGAAGCACAATAACAATCTTCACATTGATTCTGATTCAACACTTTGCCTTGCTTTTCATTTGCACAACTCTGATCTCAACATTCACAACTTAACTTTGTACTGCTATGATCAAATTCACATCACACATATCTTACATTGCTTGCATTGCCTCAAAATATCAAAAACAATCCATTATATATATTCACATCTAGTAGAACATCAATTAGGTCGGCCTAATTAGATGTAGTACCCAAAATATAACTTGTCGGCCCCAAAACTTACAATCCATCACACATGCCACAATTCAAATCTCAAAATATCTATAATAGATCCCACATAAGATAAAAATACTTATTCATCCTTCACACAACATCAAACATGTTAGGTCGACTCCATATAAGACCTAAAAGCAAAAACCTTTATCTTTGTATCCACATCTTGACATGTGGACCTCAAAACTCGATACCATCTAGAATTCATGCTCTACTGACATCTGGCAACTTAAATTCAACACCGCAAATCCAAAAACTCATTCACGAAGAAGTGCATAATCTCCCAATCAATTGTACTATACAAAAAATGACTGTAATATGCCAGGCGAACTCTGTAACTCATATCTCTCAACCTATTTGACCAATCAAAATGAATCTTGGATTTAGATGCATCTAACATCCACCGAATTAATGTTGGAATCACAGATCAAAAAATTCCTTTGCGAAGGGGTGGGGACCCAAAAAATGATGCACTGTAACACTTAATTGGTAGTTCTGACACTTAGTCAGATTTTCACACAACTAAGCTTTCCAGATCAAAACAACTTGCACAAATGACTTCCTTAACATCTCAAAAACCTGTTAGGATTACTCAAAGTGATCTGTAACAATTTTGACATCAATGACAACGCTGTATCGTGTCGTTAAGAGCTATCCCTGCTCATGTTGCCAATACAACATCATCAATGACAAACTTCCTCAAACTTCCAACAATCACCCCCTTTGTCATTGATGGTAACATGCAAAAACAAATCTCCAAAAATACTCTCAAATACTCTCCCCCTTTGACATCAAGGGCAAAGGGTACCTTTATAAATTGTTTTGACTCTTATCGGAACTCCCCTTGAATGATGTAGTCATATATACAATTGGAAAAATAATGAATTGACTCCCCCTAAGTCATATACTGGAGAAAAAAATAAAAATTGTATTGAAAGACTTCTATATTGTCTACATATTTACAAAGAATCTAAACATAAATGCATAAAAAGATAAAGCAATGTGTTAATCGAAGGTGGTTGACGCTTGCAACTTCTTCAATTGATCTTCCCATGCTCACCTACCAAGTTCCCATTCTTTCTTGGCCTTCACAAGTAGTTGACCTATTTTGCATTTCAAATTCGAACAAAAGTTCTTCTCCTTCTTCCATTGTGGTAGGCACCAGATTCATTTTCTTTGCTTTATCTACATTGAGAAGAGCTCTTGAAACAAGTGTAATTCTAGGATTGACCAGATCCCTTACCTCTCCAAACTACAAAATAATACACCCCTTTTGTGCCTACAACTGGAAGAACTTGTGAAGATCTTCAATGGATTTCCTTGTCACACAAGTGAGGTCAACTGTTGGGTCATATGCACTGGAGGCTGCATTGATTTGAGACTCAATGGAGTCCATTTCTTTTCTTATGCTTTGTGTGGCTTTGGGCCACTTCATGCCATACTACAATAGTGCCTTAGCCTCATTTATGCATGCTTCTACATCCTTCAATTTTTTTGAAAATTTCTTATGTGCAATAGCACATTTTTTGTGATGTCCAACATCCTTTTGTCACTTAACCTCTTCTCAACCTCTTTCTCTGCATCTAACTTTAGTCCAAATGCATATGTTTTGAAAGAATCAATCAATAGTTTGATATTGTCGATTTCGGACAGAGATGTGTCTACATTTGATCCAAGTATGACCTCATGCAATGCCTTAACTGCCTCATTCATTAACTCTTCGCTCTTTTGATGTGATTCAATTATCTCTTTCCTCACAGTTGCATGAAACATATATCCTAGTTGAAGCTTGTGGATAGGTGAAATCTTGTTCAAGTCCACATTTCCTTGATTCATTGCTAATTGCAATAGTTGTGAAGACACAACTGATTGGAAACTAGGTTGTACACTCAATAGATTTCTTAGAGAATCTTTAGAGGAGCTGAAAGATTCACTGGGGGTCTTTGTAACTTCTATAGCCTTTCCCTTATCATATGCATCCATGTTTTTGTCTTGTTCTTCTTCATGCTCTTATTTTTCTTCATCAACTTTCTCTTCTTCATGCTCTGCATCATCAATTTTATCATCAACCCTGTTAGTGTTCTCTTCCTCTGTAGTATTTTTTGTGTTTTCCGAAGGAATAACTTCAACATTTTGTAGCAGAGAAGGATTTGTGGCATTTTCCTTTGCAATGTCTTCTCTGATCATTGCATATTCATCATTCTCTTTTTCCATGTCCTCCACTTTTGGAGGAGTGTTATTTTATGTAACTTCTTCATTTGTATCTTGCTCATGTTGAGAATCATCTATATGCACTTCTTCCTCTATATTCTATTCTAGAGCACTGATTTCAACATTCATTTCTTCTTCAATCACTAGAGTTAGTCCTAACTTCTACTCAATCTCCTCTGCTTTATCATTGATCCCTTTTTGGATTCTTTCTAGATCACCTTTGTCTTTTCCCATAAGGATTCTGACTCATTGTTTGGTTCTCATCTCCTTCCTATATATGGTGACCAATGTGGCCCTATCATCTTTGAAAAGTGGAGCACCAACTGATTCCAATGCTTCATTTTTTAGCCTTTCATACTCATGTATTGCATTGTGTCTCCTTTTTTACCAAATATTCCATAGCTCATCATCAGGAATATCCTTTTTGATATTCTGCATCTCAACTTCAAGCATAACAATATACTTGATTATGGATTCTATGGTGGTAGCCTTGTCTACCTCATTTGCATCCTTGTATGATGTTGTGGTCTCTGCTAACATTTCATTATGTATAATGCTATTGAACAATGCCTCAAGTTTCGTTGGGGAGTGAGGCCTTATCGATTTAGCTTGTTTCTTTTCCTTGCTTCTTTCTGGAGTCTTCTTTGCTTCTACAATATTTTTCTTCTCCGGTGGAGCCTTCTTGGCTTCCTTCTTCTCCCTTATATGAATTTTAAATACCTTTCTCCTTTTCAATTTTCTCTTCACTCTTAGTATCTATTATATCAACCCTTCTCCTTTTGGTGCTAGCTTTGCCTTGTGGAAGCATCAATTTTTCTTCTTTTGACTAGTAGGGATACATCTTCTTCCAATAATTCTTATTCATCATTAACATTTATCCCATTATCCTTCTCTCTTGTGGCTTTTTGTTTCATTCTTCTTTTGATTGGGGCAGTAGGAGGTGCAACAGTGGTGGTTCTCTTCTTCTCTTCCCTTGTGTCATGCACAACCAAAGGGGATTTCTCCCTTACTAGATGACTGGCGATAGATTTCTCTTTTCTTTAGTAGATGGTAAAGCCTTGGAGGAATTTTGGACAGACGGTGGAGTGGTAGTTTTTCTACCTGATCTTCTTGTACTCCCAAATGCTTCTCCAACACTCTTATATGCTCTAGTTCTTTCCCTTGCATACTACACCTTTTCTTTTGAGAGGCCCAATTCTTGTGCATATACATCTAGCATTTTATCAACATTTTTCCTCATTACAGGTTCCTTTTGCTTCAAGTGTACTTCCATGGAATTTTCCTCATAAGTCCCATACCTAGGCATTGTCTCATCCTTCAAACTCTTCAATACAATGTCTACACAACCATTAAGATCAACCTTTGTTGCCTCATAACCCAATTCAAGAACCCAAATTGATCTTGGTTCCACTTCCTTCATAATGAAATGATTTATAGAAACCAAGAATGTGATGTCATTCTTGTACCTTTCCACAATACTCCTTGGAATTCTCTCTCTCATGCATTCTCTTCTGAAATACCACAAAGAAGGCAGTAAGGGCATCATCTTGTGCATTGGTGTCTCCAAGGCTCCTTATGTAGTTTGCAATTTGATGTGCAACAGACCTTCCACTTACCCAGTTAACCTTTCCAATTATAAGAACCTCCTTCAAAAAGTAGAAAAGTAAGCACATAACTAGAGTGCCATACTTAAACACATACTTTTTCTCCTTGGTTTGCTTTAGATTCTCCATTAATTGTTCCCTTAGTAACTCATAGAGGTCATAGTCTGCACCATTCTCTACCATCTAATGTGCCACATGAATTGCGGTGGCAGAATTAGAGTTATCTCTATTTGTGAAGTAAATTATGTAGCCAATGACCATAACAACATACCTAACAGTTGGATTTATGATAGGATTAAGAACAAGGGCTCTTTGATAAAATGTAGCACCATTTTTCTCCATCGCATCTTTATTTTAAATAGACTTTCAAATGGGGACAGGTCTGGTGGAGCATAGACCGATGATCTCTCTTATCACTTCCTTTGTGATCATGTGTAACACATTAGTCTAGAGAAATTGATCATGAATTCTACTTAAGGCCATTCTAATCCACTTGTTATCATAGAAGAAATTGGGGAACCACTACCACACATCTAGTTTCTTCTCAACTAGGTTTTTGTATTCCAACTTTAGGGCGAAGTCCTCACCAGTTAATTCATTTTTCCATACATCAGTTAACTTTTTTTTGGTATGTAAATAA
This sequence comes from Sequoia sempervirens, assembly GCA_007258455.2. NCBI lineage: Eukaryota > Viridiplantae > Streptophyta > Pinopsida > Cupressales > Cupressaceae > Sequoia > Sequoia sempervirens. Next base: position 120,985,923 of record VDFB02271358.1, read on the forward strand.
TGAGTTTGTATTATATCAAAAAAGATTATATTCTGTTCTAATGACCATGTTCCCATCTCTACACAGTGAGAATTACCAAAAAAACCAAAACCAGCCATCCCCTAACCCTTGACCATCCTACTATTGATCCTCAACACTTCAAGTTTCACCCAACCAATTACAACACAAGATGAGGACAATTATTGCATAGACTACCCAACACATGACAAAAAAAACCTCCATACCAATGCAGACTATAAACCAGTCACGTCAAGACTGGATTGGAATAAAAACAACCACGAAGACCCAAAACATTAAAAAGACAGACACCAATTCATTCTTCAAACTTGATACCTTCAACCACCAAGTACTCACGGAAGTGCCACCTCCAGTTGAACCCTCCCAATGGTTCCAAAAAAAGGTAGTGTTTGAGGAAGATGAGCTCGCACGTAGCCTTCCTCCCATGCTCCTCCAAAGTCGCTCACTATAAATCTAGTAGGATTTGATATCTCTTTCACATACTCCCTTGGAATAAGCACCCTGTGCACGTCTCTTGGCTGTGGAAGCTTGATGCCCAACTTTGTGATGATGATTGTGTCCTCAATCCCTCCAAGCAGATTTCCCATCAAGAGCTTGCGAGCCATCGATAAAGTGATGGCCTTGGGGACTTATAGGACTAAGAGGGAAGCCACGAACCTCAACGCTATATCAACGTTTGTGCAGTAGCGCTCTGCATTTTCCATGTATCCTCTACCTAGTAGTAGCTGTGCCACTCCAAGCACCAAAGGGTCCCAATCCCTTAAAATTGATTAATCCATGATGACTCGACAACAAAGAAAGGTAGAGCCAAATGAATCCATAATCGAGGTTTATAGGATTAATCCTACCCATAATCCGTGTGAGGATACATCACTTCAAACCTTCATGAATGCTTTAGCATTGATGAACGTAGTTAGCCATTCATTTCACATGTCCAAGACTCTGTCAAAATTGAGCATTTATTAAAATGTTTATTCTCCATTGCACGACTCCAATGTGCTAGCCAGGCCCAAATGTCTTGAGCTTTGCCCTCAAGGACATGACATTGCTGCCACCCTGGCCACCATGGGGGTCGTAGCCCCTAGAGCTCAAGTGGAGTATCAAATTTCGTTGTTCTTATTTGCCCATCCACTCCTTCATTTGCTAATTTTTCAGCCTCTACATTTTCCTTCCTGTAGATGTGATGAAGCTCAAAATAATCAAAGCCCTGCAGAGCATTGATTGTATCATCGAAGAGAGGTTGGAGCTTCCAATTTAGTAATCTACTTGTTTTCAAGGCTTGGATTACAATCATCGAGTCTCCTTCTATGACCACCTTCTTTATACCAATGTCCTTGCACAAGTCTAGGCCTCCAAGAAGTTCGTGAAGTTTAGCAATGGTGTTGGTACCTTCCAGTAGTGGTGTTGATCGGATAGCCAATGAACGACCTTGGCTATTTCTTATTATGTAGCCAACACCTGAAATTCTTGGTTTGCCTCTTGAAGCCCCATTGAAGTTCAACTTGTGCCATCCAGCTTGAGGAGGTTGCCACACAACATCCACACATTTCTGTTTAGCCCCCTCTGACTTGAAAGCACCAACCTGTGGCACCTTTAGGCCATGCCATCCTTTTCGCATCTACATGTCCCACTCTGAGAAGCAAAGATGTTTTCCATTTTTGCTTGCCACCCTGTTATTAACTACCTCCACAATTACTGCTTCCAAATGATTAATGAAGGTTGGGAGGCTCTGCTCCAAATCTGCGAAGATTCTCCTATTCCTTTCCTTCCAAATTTCCCATACCAATGTGGAAGGAAAGACTTTCCATAGAACTCCATACAAAGAACTCTTTTTGAGAATGGGCCATGAAGGAAAGAGTGATAGAATATTGTTTGGCAATGCCCCTATCCTTCCAAGTTTGGCACGCAGCCATTTCCAACATTCCTAGGTGAAGGGGAAACAAACAAAAAGGTGGTTTGTATCTTCCTCCTCTACTTTGCAAAGAGTGCACTTTGAAGGCCCTTTGAAACCCATTTTTTGGAACTTATCAGTTGTCAACACCTTACTAAATGAATTTCCTCCCACGCGAATGTGCCTACCTTGGGAAGAAATGCTTTGCTCCAACACAACCCCAATGGTAGGGGGGACTTCCTCTCTTTTGTGCACAATGATACATAGCTTTCTTTTTCTTTGTATGACCCTATGGTCGAACCATTCCATACCAGTCTATCCTCACCCAATCTGATTACTAACGTCCTTTTTCCCAAGTTGTCCGCCAAAGCCTTCCTATCCTCTTGAGGAATGGGAACAACACTAAACTCTTTCCAAATCCATTCCAACCACTCATCTGTTCACTGCTCTTTGAGGTAATATCTTACCTTGCAGCCCCACACTCATTGTATTATGGCTTTTGAAATTTCCATTATCAAAATGTTGTCTAGATGTGGGTAGCCTCCCCACAAGTCCTCCCAAAAATTCATAGATCTACCATCTCTAATGTCCCATGTTAGGTGTTTCAAAATAAGAGGACGACAAGCCTTCATGAAGTTCCAGATCCTAGAGCCCTGGGCTAGATTTTCAGTGAGTAAGATGCTATTCACTACTTCCCCATCAAGATACTTATATTGCAAGATTTTGGCCCATTTCTTTGTGTTGTCATACATGCTCCAGATTAGCTTTGCTCCTAAGGCTTGATTTTGTTTCAAAATGTCATGGATGCCCACTCCATCATTCACCTTCACCTTGCAAACTGTGTCCCATGTAATGAGCAATTATTTATTTTGTTCTGAGGTTCCCTACCAAAAAAACCTTCGCATATTCTTGTTGATTGTATTCACAGTATTTTTAGAAAGAGCCAGGGTAGGGAATATATCACCACCTTGAGCATAAATATCTTGCTTGCCCACGATAGCCATTTTCCACTCCAAGAATACATCTTGCTTCCCATTTTCTCCACCAATGGGTCCCAAAGTTTGGAATTTCTTATGCCCATCACTAGAGGAAGCCCTAGATATATAATTGGAAATTTTCCATTCCAAAATTGAGAGCTCTTGCCACTCGAATTTCTTGTTGATGGGGGGTATTGATAAATAAGACCTTAGACTTAGCTTCACTAACTTTTTGACCAAAGGTGCTGCCATACAAGTTCAAGACTTCTTTGAATGCTATCGCTTGCTCAACTCTTGGTGTCCCAAATAATAGGGTGTCATTAGCAAATTGTTGATGAGAGAAAATTAGCATACCCCTTGTGACCTGCAGATCCTCAATTCTACCATGTGCTACTTCATTGATTATGGAACGACCTAATGCCTCTGCCATCAAAATGTAAAGGAAGGGGGATAGGGGTCCCCTTGCTTTAATCCTTAGAGGAGCCGAAGAAACCAACCAATTCATCATTGAACAATACAAAGAAATGCAGACTTGAAATGCAACTAAAGATCTAGTTGATCCAAGCCTTGTCAAAACCAAAAGCTTCCAAGGTTTTGCAAAGAAATCTCCAATCTACCATGTTGTAGGCCTTCCTTATATTCAACTTTATTAGCATCCCTGACTTCCTATTGCACTAAAGGGAATGAATGATCTCCTGTGAAATTATTGCTCCTTCATAGATCAAATGACCAGGAACAAAGCCAATTTTCTCCTTTGCGATCAAAGTTGGTATTATTCCCTTCAGTTGATTTGAGATTTCCTTTGTTAGGATTTTGTACAATGAATTGCAACAGTCAAAAATCATCCAAAGAGCTCAGCCTCCCTTTCTTTGAGATCAGAGCTATGAAAGTGTTATTTACTTTAGTAGAGAATGCGCGACTCTAGCTTCCTCTAAGGCTTTCACGAAATTGACACCCAAAAATCCCCAACACTTCTAAAAGAAGAGAGCCGGGAATCTGTTTGGCCCTGGCGCTTTGTCAGGGTGAAGTTGAAATGTAGCCACCCTGATTTCTTCCTCTATGAAAGGGTGTTGAAGAAATTGATTTTGCTCCTTGCTTACCAATTTATGAATGTTACAAAGGAGCTTATTCTAGGTTGTCAAGTTGGAGCCCTCCAAATTATTGAGTAGATTATGGAAATATCTAATGACCTCTTCTGAAATTTCCTTCACCTCTTCAATACACTCGCCATTGCTTTTGCAGAGGTGATCTATCCTGTTTAACTCCCTTCTTGCCCTTGTGGAGTTATGGAAAAACTTTGTGTTTCTATCTCCTTCTTTGATCTAGAGCTCCCTAGATTTCTGACGCCAGTGAATTTATTATTTTTCTAGTTGATCTTCAAGTCTTTGAATGAGATCCCTTTCTTTCACAATCAGGGCTTCATGCATACCATTCACTATCACCGACTCATTCACTTTTTCAAATTCACATTCCAACTTGATATTTTCTTCGAAGATGTCGCCAAAAGTCTCTTTTTTCCATTGCTTCAGTAGTTTGAGCTTCTTCACAATGCAAAAAAGCTTGTTTCCTTATGGCTGATCACTATTCCACGACCTTTCCAGCAATGGAAGGAGTACATGATCCGTAAACCACATTTTTTTGAATCTAAAAGGACATCTTACCACACTCTTATCTCCTAGAATGTCAAGCTTGACTAGATAATGATCAGAGCTTGATTGTGGTAGGGCATAGCACTCAAAGGTGAAGGGTAAGCAACCCAAGTCTCTGCCAAAGAAGAACCTATCTAGTCCATCTGAAATATTGCTGAAGCCCAACTTTCAATTTGTCCAAGTAAAGTTTCCCTCAGGCATTGCTATTTCTAGCAGCCCTTGCTTTGAAATGAAGTTCTCAAAATACTCTCGAGACTTGATTTTATTTGAAGACCACCTCTCTTATCACTGCTTTGAAGAAGGGTGTTGAAGCCCCCTCCCAATATAAATATTGAACCTTGTGATTGCATGAACAAGCCAACCTCCTTCCAAACTTCTTTCTTGCTCTAGATGGATGTTGGATCATACACATTGATCACAATCAGTACTAGATTTGCCTTATAGCTCCTCACCTTAGTTACTAGCCAAAACATATTTGCAACTATCTCCTCGACAGACACTGCTTGCTATTTTGAGAAGGTAATGAGACCCCCTAACGCTCCTCTCGCTTCCACATAAGAAAGTTTCTAGTTTTTGCACCTTGACTTCCAAGATTCAACCTCTACTTTTGGAAATTTCGATTCTTGCACCAATATTATGTCCACCTCTGACTTATCTAAAAAGCATCTAAACAGACACATCTTGTTAGGGGTGTTTAAGCCCCTAACATTCCAACTTATTAACCTCATTGATCCTTGGGAAGGGTAACACCCTTCCCTAATCTTAAAAGCATGGTGTTGATTTTTTGTTGCCTTGTATCCTCCACATCCAAAGCGTGCTTCTCCTCTTTGGATTTCCGTCCTACCTTATTTTTGTCACCATAGTTTGGGTTGCTCTTCCTCTTCATTGTGGGTTGTACTCCAAGCTTTCCAGCAAGATTGACCTGACACTCCAAATCCACCTGCTGTTCCTCCTTTTCTTGATCATCTTCTACCACTTCTAGAGCACCTAGTGTGCCTTTTCCTTCTCCAATACCATCTAGCTTTCCCACCTCCTCTAGGTCTACCAAATTCCATTTTGAATCCAAAACTGGGACCAGTTGCATATTTGATTCATAGTCAAGTTCTTCCGCTTCTACACACTTTGAAGATGGGAAGTGATCCTCAAAAGTTTTTTCCACCTCCCTCTCCATTACTCGAAGCTCGCTACCAACTTCAATAATTGTCTCCCATTCCCAAGCTTGTGGTTTTTCACCTTCATACAAAACCAACCTTAGGTCCTTTCCTATCTCCTGATCCAACTTCAAATCCCTTTTTGGTTCTTTCGCTTGTTTAGACGAGACTACAAGATCTTTTGATGGTGGTTTCCCTGGAGATTGTGCCCCTAAGCTATTGCTAGAGGGCCCTTCCCCTTGGTCCAAAATCCTTTTTCCTTTGGGGTTGGGATTATTGCTTGCCCAATAACCACCATTCTTCCATTTGTTTTTGAGGCATTGTTGTTCCTATGTGAATTCCCAACTTAGGTGTTGATAATACCTACCCTCAGCATGAATTAGTTCCAAAGCTTCTTCAATGTGGTTCCATGGAGCAATTTCAATGCAGATTTGCATTCTTCCTTCATTGCCTAACCTAATTGCCTCATCATCCACCTTTACTATCCTTCCCATAGTTTCTCCTATAAACCCCAAAGCATCTTCACTCCATAATTTTTTTGGCAGACCGGGCAAGCTGACCCAAACCACCATTCTATTTGGGATGAATTTTTTTGCATCAAAGTTTCAGCACCAGGTGAAGAAATAAAAACCTTTCCCCTCGAACATCATCTCTTTCCTGCTTAGGATGGCTTCTTTGATTTGTGCAAAAACACATTATATGAGAATGTAGTTGTTTTGCATGAAGCTTATCTTCACCTCCTCTCCCCAATTCCTTGACCACCACTGCTTCATGTCCTCTCCGAAGAAATTACCACCCCACCATTTCCCAAAGATCGTGAAGTTTTCCAGATTAGTCCATCTTGTCTTAGTCATTTTTGATGGGATTATTATAGTTGTGCTTGAATGTGCCCTAGAATTTGCTCATCTATTCTTCACCTAGTTTTCCTTCTCTACCCATGTTTGTTTTTGTTTAGAATTTCCTACTACTGAGATTTAAAGGGGAACATTTCCTTGTCGCCCTCGAGGATTCAATCTAGCAAATGGTGGTGGCCGCTTGTCAACCTTCCAATTCATCGATTTATCCAGCCTATGGTTTTGCTTCTCCCCAAACCACCCATGCCTTTTTCCTCCCGTAGCCACCCTCCTTGAAAGTCATTTTTCCTTTCATGCCTGGATGTGTCCAAAGCCTCCCTGACCTTCTTTGGATCCACCCATGTTTCAATCCCACCAATTCGGATCTATCCATGGTGGAGACCTTCTAGCACACCATCCTTTTTGGTTATGTCTGTGAACCCTTGATGCCAAGTTGAGTTGATCCTTCCGCCAATTCAGAGGGTGGAAACAATCAACCCACCTGCCTCCAACAAAGACCCATTGTGGTTGATGGTTATCTACCTCTGCTCTCTTCTCTGATGCGACACCTTCCCACAAGCTCGAATCCTCCATGACATCGCCCCATCTCCTACCCTTCAGATCGCCCGCCTTTCTTTGCTCTTCCTTGCTAACATGCACCATAACAATCCATACATCAATTAACTTGCTGGGAGAATGTTATTCCATTTTTCCATAAATATAGTCCCTAATTTCCTTAGTTGGTAAGACCCCATATGAAATGTGCAAGAAAGTGCCTAGTGGGTCATCTTCTATGGATTTCATAGGGTATCTCTTAAATTTAGTTTGGGGTTTCTCTGTAACCTCTATAACCTTAGGTGTAGCCATCACAATGTAGATTCAAACTGACTTCAAACACAAATTTCTAAAAGCCAGGGCATTCAAGATTTGCAAAATACCTTTTTTAACTTGCTTGTCGAACTAGGGTTTTGATGCTTTGAATCTCAAATCGCCTTGAACTCTTCAAATTCTATTTTCTGTTGCTTTGCTCCTCTTCGAATGCTTTGTGTGAAATGAATTTACCTTAGTAAATTTTCTTAAACCCTTCGATTCAACCTAATTCTACATTGAATGCTCTGACACATAAAGATGGCGACACTTAAATCGTATGCACAATCAACTTCCGAAGCTCCACAAAATTTTACATCAACATATTTTCTTTTGCAATCTTCACCAATAGATCAAACATGTTGGTATTCATCTCATATACTCGTGCTTCAACTTCATTACCTCTTTTTTGATAGGGGATAAAAGATATTCATTAAAGCCCCCCCTAAGCCATAGATCTTGGCTTAGTTTCTAGAGGAAACATCTGCACCGAAGGATGGCATAGATTCTCCCTTGTCTTTTGTCTCTTCCTTCTTTCTCCAAATAGTTTCCATTTCCTTCTTTACTTCAACCAGGTCAACCTTTTTGACTGGTTCATTCCTCTTTACTAGATTATCCTTCTTTGAGTTTTTTCTTCTGCAAAACTTAGCAATATGTCTAGGTCTACTACACTTGTGACATACAACATTCTTTTGAATAACATTTCTTCCATTCATTTTTGATCTACATTGATTAGCTTTGTTTCCAAAACCTTAGCATGTATAATAGTAACCATTGAAAGGTTGAATCATTCTACTGTTGTTATATGCATTCATCATTTGACTTTTGCATTCATTTGCTTTATGACCAAATATTTTTCTTCTATCTATGAATACCACAATCTTTACATAATCTATCAAAATTATTAGAGAAAAATTCACTACCATTATCAATCCTCAAAAATTTTCTTTTCTTTCTAGTATGCAACTCAACCATTGCTTTAAATTCCTTAAATCAATTGAAAACTTTAGATTTACACTTTAGAAAATATACCCATGTCCTTCTACTATAATAATCAATGATAAATGAAACATAATATGTAGATTTACCAACTGAATGGACATCTACAAGACCAAACACATCAAAATGAATAAGATCCAATACACCACAAGATTTATGAGAACTCAAGTAAAATTGAACACGATTTTGTTTTCCATAAATGTAATGCTCGTAGAAATCAAATTCAAGATTACAATCAGATAAACCTTTCACAAGGTTTTTATTTTTCAAGGTCCTGTGATCCTTTTCTCCAATGTGGCCAAGTCTTTGGTCCCATAACATAGTTTTCTTTGCAGGTGACTTTGTTTCAAAAGAAAGAGCACCCTTGGGTACCCAAAAGGCATGACCATTTGCTGAAAGTGAAACCCTCACTTCTTCCACATACTTTCTTTTTATAGAAGTACTATTGCACTCGTCAGTGCATGCATCAAGCTTATACAATATGCCATATCTAAAACCTCTAGCAATCACCATAGCATCTCTAACCATCTTGCATCCTAAATCAGAAAATACTACATGTACATCCACATTTATTAGTTTTCTCACAAATAACAAATTTCGTTTTAATCTAGGGATATACAACACACCATTAATCTTTTTTATTCTACCATCAGGAAACCTAATTTTTTAACTTTACCACGACTAACAATGTCTAAATGAGAATCATCACCCAAGTACACCTTACCACCATCAAAATCTTCATATTCAAAAAACCAATCTCTATTAAAGGTCATATGAAAAGATGCACCCGACTCAATTAACCATGCATCATTACCTACACGAGTTTCCAAATCTACAATGAATACGTCACCATCTTCATTCTCAGACTCAGAATTAGAATTAAATTTCTTCTTTTCCTTCTTCTTTTCTTCTTTGTATTCTTTATGAACATGTCCAAGCTTATTGCTATTCTAGCAAATAACTTTGGACTTTCTAGGATATTTAGATCTCCCCTTGGAATTGGATTTGTCATGCTTCTCATTCTTCTTTCATTTTTCCTTAGGTCTTCCATGAACATTTAGGGCCTCCTTGGTAGTGAAAGATACTTTTCTCCTCATCTCTTTAGAAAGCAAAGAACCCACCACATCTTCAATCTTCAAAATTAGAGAAGTACTCTTAATAGCCAGAATAACAAAATCCCATGAATCGGGCAAAGAACAAAGCAAGATCTAACATTTCTCCTTCTCATCTATTTTGACACCAATTGATGCTAATTGAGGCACCAAAATATTAAATTCTTCCAAGTGGTCTATGATTCATCCACCCTCTTCCATTCTCAAGGAATACAACTTCTTCCTCAATAAAATATTGTTCACTAAATGTTTGGCTTGATACATCTCACCAAGCTTCTTTCATAGTTTCTGTGCATATGTCTCTTCATGGACATTGATTAAAACAGAGTTTTCCAAGCACAATCTGATTAGACCCTTGGATTTATGGTCCATAACATCATATTGATCAGCTTGAGTAGGATCTGTAGGCCTTGAAACATTCTCATCAACATCGTCCCACAAATTTTGATCTATCAACAGATCCTTCATCTTCAACTTCCATATTTCAAAATTATTTCCAGAAAATTTATCCACTCTATTCTCCCTAATGAACTTGCCATCTGAATATTCTTGCAACAAGATCACAAAGTATCTTCTACGCTCCCACTCAAATATGGATTAGTTCAAAAAACCCAATAACCCACAATTGAAACCAAAGGTGATTAGGCTCTAATACCACTTGTAAGGAAGCTAAGGTAGTGGAGCAACTTCCTACACTAATCTTGAGAGGAGAATAATGCAATAGTTTTACAGATTTTTAACAGTTACACAAACTTAAATATAAATAAACATAAATATCATGCATAACACAACACAGTGATTTACATGGGGAAAACCCTTTCGGGAGAAAAACCCACAATCCAAAAGCTGCCCATGTAGTGCCCCTTAGTTTGCTTTTTGATTCTGATAGTGACTTAGTTGTATTTGGACATTATAAGATTTTGTTGGATGATGGATTTATAGTTATGATGTAGTTGATGATACTTTATCACTGATGTTTTATGCTCATATTGTGTTTAGTATATGGATTTAATGGTTCATGCAGATTAATCTTGTCTTGTGTATCATGTGGTTATCTAAAGATTATTCATATCATGTTGATTAGTAATTGATTATTGTGCATTGATGTATTTGGTGAAGGGGAACATGGTCTCATCACTCACTTGCGAGTGCCCTGCAACGCTGCGATTTTCCCTTCACGATATGTTTGACTATTTGTCTATGTACATGTTTGATTGTGTGGTTTTCTGTAGGTTGTAGGTACCAAGCATCAACTCCACCTGAATTTCTAGGTTTGAGAGTGCCTTAATCCTAATGGAGTTTGTTGAATTGGAGATAGCATTGGGTCCCCAACGTTGAGCCATCATCCTTGATGAGGATGAATATATGTTTGCTATTCCCTGCTTGTGTGGTCAATCCGAGTTGGTCTATCTATGCCGTTGTGTATTGCCTTTCGTTTTGCTTCAGGATCAGGTACTATTGATATTATGTTCATTTGAGTTATTTGGTTTGATTAGTGCTTGATTGATCATTATATTAAAATAAATGATTATTGTGGATAAAAGATATTTGATAATTCAAATAAAAGTTTTAATATATTTGTGGTAATGATAAAATAAAATAATATTAATTTTTTAATTGATTTAAATAAATTAAAATTATAGTTTAATAAAGAAATATTTAAATAAATATATAAATTAGTGCCTTGTGCAAGTAAATTAAAATGCAAGAGATTAAAATTATAAATTAATATTTTAATTTCTTAATTTATTATGTGCAAGCATTAAAGTATAGTTGCATTATAAAAATTAAAATTAGTGGCAGTTGAGGGTGGGATAAAATAAAATAAAATAATTAAATACATGTAGTTACGAAGAGTGGGAAATAAATTAGTTAGGGATAACTAAGAGGGGCTTTTTGGGTTATTTTCTGAACACTAATCTTGGAGCTCTACTGTGAATGGTTTCTTCTATTCTTGGAGTTTTCTGGTGTTTTGAAAGTTTGATTTTGGATTTTGGGGGATTTGGGTCTATTCTGTGTTGGAGGCTTTCTACTGGAGTTGAGGTTCTGTAGAAAATTGAAGCTTTTGGGCAGGGAAAAATTTAAGAAACCCCCCTCGGTGAAGGCATAAAATCCTGGCAAATCTTGTATATTTCCCGATAAAAATATTAATTTTAGTGGAGTTTTTTCATTTTTCATGGAAAAAAACAATCTCCATTGGCGAATCTTTTCTAATTGCTATAAGTCTATGGAAAATCTTGGCGAAATTCAAATTTTTTAAACGCACTAAATTTTTTTCATCGGCAATTAAAATCTATTTTCAAACGAATAAAATATTTCCATTGGTGAATTAAACCTATTTCCAAACTAGAAAAAATAATTTTGTTGGCGATTAAAACTTTTTTTCAAACTAAAAAATAAAATTCATTGGCGAATTAAACCTATTTTCAAATGATTAAGAAAAAAATATTGGTGAATTAAACATAATATCAAACTAATAAAAAAAATGCAGTGGCTAAGTGTTAGTGCAAATCAATATAACCACGATTGTTCGATGAATTGTCGATGGACGATTGTAGTTGCATTCTAGAAGTATATCTCTGAAGTAGTAGACTTGCAAATTGAAAACTTTGGAATAACACTAGAACTGTTAGATTTTCTTTTTTGGTCAGTAATAGTATTTTGTATTGTATGAAAATAAAGATTAAACCATTTGCCTCATTGT
>VDFB02271358.1:120998223-121079262 GCA_007258455.2 Sequoia sempervirens
TCAAACAAGGATTAATAATCAGCCAATTCCTTCAAAATAGATTCCTTCAAGATTGTCAGGCTAAGAAATCACAACAAAAGAAATACCCAGAACCCCAAACACCATATGCATCACCATGTAAGAAAATGCAAGTGACATGCAAGTCCATGCAAGTACATGCAACACATATGCAAGTACATGCAACTTACATACATGCAGATGCAAGACTAGAATTGTGCTATGATACCAAATGAAAGGGAAAGACGAACTCAAAAATCCTTCCAATACCTATTATGCACCTTTAGTGTCTTATGCTTCTTTAAACAAATCAAATTTCAACAACCTGATACAAGCACATACTACTATGCCTTAAAGCGGAAAAAAACACAGTTTAATTTCCCGTGCATTAACCCTTAGAGGAAAGTTGATGTAGTTTCATATCTAAAAAAATTCAGTAGCATAACAACATGTAAATTAACATTTCAAGAATGAGAAACATGAAGAACAGAAGAAAGATAGACAAAAGAGAAGAAAACATGATATATGTGGGGAAAACCCTTTCGAGTAAAAAAATCCCACACTCTAAAGCATCAAACCAATGTATTAATTTGAAACAATGTGATTACAATACACTTGCAAGCTCACAACCTTAACATCGAGACTACATCTTGCTCTTCTAGAGAAAATCTGATAGCACTTCAATAACTACAAAAATACCTCACAAACCCACTCCAAGACATCCAATATATAGAGAAATACAAGCATGAAGGTAGCTTCTAGAGCAAGCTACAAGATATGGGCATCCAAATCCATGTGACACATTTTTCCAACACATAGTTAACTCCTATGACACTTGTCTAATGATTCCTTACCCCTCTTACATGCCTCCATACTTGGGCTCCCCAAATTTACCCAAAATAGCTATGACAGATGCTCTTACACACCTTACATCCATCATAGAATCTGTCATATATGACAACACTTACAGTTGTAAGAGAATTCGTCAAACTTGGGTGCCTAGATTCCTCATGCAAAGATGCCTTCCAACACTTGTCCAACCTATCCTAGAATTTGGCTCTTACACATCATAAGATCATCATAGGAATTTGTCATAAGATCTCCATGAGAATTCGTCATAAGATCTCCATGAGAAGTTGTCATAAGATTGTCATAGAATCCATCAAACATGCTAACACATGTCAAAGAATATCTTTCCAAAGTGGGATGCCTATATTGCCTTGTGGGGACCATAACATCCATGTCACATCCCATGTCACCTCCCCATATGCTAACAACTCACCGTGCCAAGCCATATTAGATGAAAAATTAATATGAGCAAGAAATTACAACATAAGCATTAATAAATTAATATTTTAATGCTAGGAAATTGCAAATGTTGAGACACCTAAATTCCCAACACTGTTGAATTCTCCCCTCCTCGTGATGGAATTGAAGTTCATACCCCATCATCCTCTCCTTTAAACTCTTCTCATCCCTTAGTTGAGGAATCTACTCTTATGGTTCCTACTGGTCAAATTCATGCTTTGGAAGTGAGACTTGGAGAGTTCGAAGAGTTTTTAACTAAAGAAAACACATACTTTAGGGAAACCCCTCTCCTTAACGATCTAATGAATTTACTTATTTCTGATTTTTGAGGTTTGGATCTGCTTTGAGGGATGCAAACATTGTGAAGACCCATGTCACGTCATACACTTTTATCTTGGGAAACCCCCAAGATGTTCAATCAAAAATTAATGGTCACTAGTTGAATTTTTTGATGTATAGATTGTTTGTACATATGGTTGACATGGCTCCTTCTATCAATACTCATGCTAATAATCTTACCACTGCATTTGAGGAAATTCCTGCAATTAGAGTGAATCGAGTTCCCTTGAATTTAAAATTTACTACTTTTGGGACTCAAAACACCTCCACCTCTAGTGTTTCAACTAGTCATACTCCATCTATAGATTTGTCCTCAATGCTCTATTACAAAACATGGGGCTAATGCAATCTCAATTGGAAAACTTCACTATTTTTTCTTCTCAGCCTATGTTCCAACCGTATTGTCTCCATAGCCCTTTTTCTTTTGCTATCCTAAATACTCCCATCCCTCAAGGTATGGATATTCCTAAATTTAAAAAGTACAGTGGCAGAGGAGATACGCAGGCATATGTCTCATCTTTCAATGCCATGTGCACCGATTTCTTCCACCATGATGCATTATTGGCAAAACTATTTCCACATTCTCTCAAGGACACTGCTTTGGAATGGTATTGCTCCCTTCCCAATAATTCTATCTTCTCTTTTGACCAATTAGTAAATCAATTATTATAGCAATTCCAAGTGAACATCAAATCAAAGGTTTCCTTTACCAATCTCGTTTGATGCAAGCAGGGTACACATGAGAAAGTAACCAATTTTATTGCTCATTACCAAGCTCTCTTCCTCAAATCTCCTATGCCCTACTTGATTTTGGTGTACAACATGTGTTTGTTGAGAATTTTTGTTTGACATTATGAGATAAATTCCTTTTAATGAAATAACCCTCTTTCACTCATCTATGTGCTATGTTGTGTGAGTATTAGTAGACGGTTGCTCAGTACAAGGATTCCTCCTCATCCTTCTATCTAGATGGCTAGTTAGCCATGTTTGTCTTTGGAGAGTCAAGAGAAAATAAAGCGATAGTGAACATGGTGTTTGTTCCTACTGAAAAAAGTTATGTTAGGTCAAAATAGAATCTTTACAAATTTATATGAATCATACACAAACAAAAAACTATTAAAAGATGGTATAATTTCTCTTCTAGAGATCAGATCACTCTTTGAGCCCTATCCTCAATGGTATGATACACAAAAAAAATTCCAATACCATCGACTATCAGGTCATGATACCAAGTGATGTGTGTGTCTTTGTCATGTTATACAAGACCACATCGATATTGGTACCATCTAAATTGATGGTAAATTGAAAAATTCTAACAAATATATAGCTAAACCTAATAGTCAATTGTAGCTTTACACATCCTTTTCCATCCCATTTCGCTAATCTCATAACACCCACTTCTTCACCTATTGACCCCAATCCATCTGAGTATGTGAACATGGTTTCATTTACTCATGTTCCTCCTTTAGATCATGTGGATAAAAAAACCTAATATAATATTTAAACCATGTGACCTAACCCTTAGTAAAGATCCCTCTCCATTGTATATACTAGCTCACATCAATGATAATGTCATAACTAGTGTTATGGTTGACCCTACAAGTCAAGGCAATATTATCACAGAGGAGACTCTTTTCATAAATAATTTGCACAAGGATAAATATGAGAAGTTGCAAACCATGTGCCATACCCACATGGTATTTTTGTTCCACCCATTGGTTTTATCTCTCTATCAGCCCTAGTTGGACCTAAAACTTTAGAAGTTCCATTTTTCGTGATACCAGAGTTTGACCTCTTCAGAGTTAGACTAGGCATCCCATGGCTAGTCTCAATGAATTTGGTTTTCTTTGTTATCCATAAATTTTGAAGTTTCCTCATGAGGGCACATTGTACATTATTTAGGACACTAGATAAAAACCACTAGTGTCACATGGGGGCTTCTCCCTTAATCATTTTTGGCTCACTCCAATCAGACCCTTGCTGCCTAGAGGGAACCTGTTATACAAGGCCTATTTTAGGTATAAAATATGAGGTTCAATTTATAAAGGTGGTTTCCCACCTTTTGCTCATGTTATCTCTCTAAAGGCTTCTATGCATGCACAATGCCATGCTTTATCCTCTACCCCTCTAAAGGATATGAACATGCAAACTCTTACCCTTAGGACTTCTCCTTCCTCTTCATCTTCATATGCAGCTTCCCAACCTCTGGCAGTGTCCTTTTTTCCTTTTTTTGTGCCTAGCACAAGAAAGGGAAAGGAACCCATGTTGTGGAAGTCCAAACCTCGAGTCTTCCAACTCATAGTTTTTCCCACAATCCCTTGACCCACCCTATATAGTAATGGGAAGCATTAATGTGGAGTTGTTCTTGAATCTTGGCCTCTAAGGCCTCCCCTTATTCCTCCACTCGCCCCTAAGGTAGACTAAGGAAAGGGGCTCATGGTTGAGACCCCCACCTCCATCACTCTTCCTATCTTTATGCCTCCTCCTCCTGTCCCTCCTCTAGAGATTTCTCCTCTATCAAAAAAAAAATGGAGAGCACTCCTCTAGTGAAACAGGAACCCCCAAATTCTTCTTGTCCCACCCTCCATGGTGCCCATAGCTACTACAATCATCTTGTGTGAGAGCACAAGCATCATTCACGAGTCCTGGCTTAGGAGCGTGAGGCCTCATAGAGGGACGAGAGGGACCCTTATGTCTCTTCCTCTCTTTCTAATTTTGTCTTCACTTCTAATTTTGTCTCTACTTCTATTCATATTCATGCTTTTGTTCCCATCGCCTATGTTTTGATTTTGGCTTCCTCAATGGACCTTAATGAACCTCACCCCAAGAAGGTGCAAGTGTTCATCACTCCTTTTTTGGAGCTTCCTTTGATCACTTCTCTTCAAGATCTTCATCCTTTCCCTCAACCCATTGATATGCCTTTTACAAACGTTGTGTCTTTCATGGCTTCTTCTTCTTCTCCCTCTTTCACTTTTGATGTGAGGATCCCACATCCTCTGCTAAAGCATAAGCTGGAGAATGACCTCATTTCCAATGATGGTTGAAAAAATTATTCCTTGTCTTTTGCATCTTGTTACACCTTGTCTTGTACCATCCTCGTGATGGAATGAACGCCTCCTTCCCATAAATTTATCACCACCCCTCTTCCCAAGATTGGCAATGGCTCTTAGGTTTCTCATCCTCTTATTTAGTCACATCACTTCACTTCAGAGAAGTTCATGTTTGACTTTTTGGAGGATATTTTGACTCTATCATCCATATTTGCTAGATCAATGATATTGGTCTCACATGAGTTCATCAAGAAAGACCTTGAGGGGCCTTCTTCCTTGGCTCTTGTTGTAGGTGAGTTGACAAGCACCACTATTGCTATTCCTCCCTATAGGCTTGTCTTCCCTCCCCTTATGATGATCTAGACTAGGAGCAGGATGACTTGTTGGAGGTGTCGGACTAGAGCGAGGCCTCTTCTTTATCTTTAGATTAGATTGGTTTGTTTTTTTGTGTTCCTCTATGCTTTTATACTAATGTTTGTGGTCTCACATGGAGGACCCTTGCTAACCTTGTAGATGCTTGGATACGGGAGATAAAATATATCGTACACTTCTATTTGTTTCATCATTATTCTATATGTCGTACATTTTTCTTTTTAATGTCGAGAATGATGCAAAGCATTGGGGCATTTAGGCATCTTCCTTGTTGAACTGACTTTTTTTATTTTGTCTTCATGTGTTATTCTTCCTCTTATGATCTATTTGGGAGGTTATGAAAGTTCATACATATTATATTGTATTTATCTCTCTATGTCTATGATCAATTTTGACCCTGAATAATTGGATCCTCCTGTGATCTTGATCTCTTTGTCTTTGTTTTTCTCTTGATGTTGTGGATTCTATGTTGTCCCTTATGTGAAAAAATTCCACGGATACATCTCACTATGTATTTTGTGCCACATCTCTTTGTCCTTCTCTTCTCCTTAGAATGACATGTGATCCTCTACATAGCACACATCATTCTAAGGGGGTTATCATATCTGCTTATTTTTTAAAAAAGATTTTAAAATATGTTTGTGTCTTGATGTCTTATAATCCCATTGTCTAGCTTGGGGGAAACCAAACTAGAATTGTCTTATTTTTCTATGAATGTCTTGTAATGCAATTTGCAGTAGCCACAAGCCTATCTACTTGTTGTATGGTCTCTAGCCTTGCTATCCATACCTATCAGTGTCATATTTTATCTAATCAAATTATTTCATGTCATTCCTATGAAACTTATCATGTCTATATTTTTCTTTTTCACCTAACATGTTGTCTGCAACTAACATGTTTGTGGTGAGATTGTAGTTAGCTTTGTAGGATGGAAGACCCATGTCCTCTTCACATCCTGGCTTAGCTTCTACATCACATATACCAGATTGAAAACATGCATCTTCTTCATCCTAGGTATATTCTCTTCAACCTCTTTCTACTTTATCTCATACATGTTTAGAATACATATGCTTGCTAAAGTGGGGGAAAACTATAGTGTCATAAAATTGCACCCCCATGAAATTTCACACTACATAACCCTCTCTTTAGCCTAATAAAGATGATAATGTAAATTCCCCTTTTCCTTGCCTTCAAATTCATCCTTAAACCCTTTATTTTTAGTAGTTAAGTAAATTCGTGTTAGGGATGCTTATGTGACACGTAGACATCTATGTTTCATGTGAATATCTTGCCAAGATTCCTAGCTCTGTGGTCATTGGGACATAACACTTCCGCATGCAGCTTCTATGGTTGTAGATGCACCCAAAAACATATCTCTTGCTCATATTTCTTTCATTCATTTCATTCTTTCACTATCTCATTCATTCTTACACTCTTTAATTCATTCTTTTGACTTGATCTTTTCATTCTTTGATTCTCCTTCTATAGACACATAAAAATGACCTAGGTCTGCTAGCTCTATTTTTCCACCATTTCTTCCTAACATAATTAAGACACTTTAATTATGTCCTTGGTCCACTTCTAGCTATTAGTTAAATAATTTATAATTATTTAATTAATTCATGTCCTTTGTATTCCTCTTGATTATTAAATAGATAAATTTTATTTATTTAATTAATATGTAGCTAATTGTCTAAAGTCTTCTTACAATTAAATAAATTTCTTAATTTATTTAATTATCTTTGCCCATTTATGTCCTCTTGATTATTAAATAAATAATTTTATTTATTTATTTAATATGTCACTAATTCTGAAAATCTTCTCATAATCAAATAGATTATTTAATTTATTTAATTATTGGTCACCCTTTTTAATTAAATAATTATCTTTAATTATTTAATTTGGCATTTCCCTCTTTTATTAAATAATTTGAATTAATTATTTACTGTCATGTGGTCCCCACCTTTTGAATTAAATTGATTTTTAATTCAAAATAGTCTTTTTCCTCAAAAAATCAAATAATTTCCATTTATTATTTGATTTTCCAGCCACCTCTTTTTTTGTTTGTCACATGCATTATCCACCCTTGATTTGATTTTCTAAAAATCAATTTTGTCCGTTCATTTTGAATTTTCCTTAATGTTGCCCTACCCCTAATTGTGGGTTGTCAAATTGAATCTTGTCCATTGATTCTAGGGTACATGTCAATCTTCAATCTTGGCCATTCACTCAAAATTGCATTTTTTATAAAATGGCAATTTTGGTCTCATTTTGTAACCTCATGCTATCTTAGTCTCTTGCATTCTTGTTTTAGGAAATTTCATACCATCTTACAATCTTGTCATTATTGTCATCTTGTCATAGGCATATTTGCATAATTTAGACATAGTTTCATGCTTACTAGTTGCATATTAGCATAGTATTTGCATATTGTCATCTCAAATCCTTCAACATTTGCTTAGGGCTTGTCATTGTCATTAGTTTTCTCATCACAAATCTAAGGGCAACATCATATTTGCAACAAGTTGAGGTGTAATGGAGGTCAGCCATGGAGATTGAAGACATTTGGTGAGATCTTTCATTTTTTTTTCATGTTTCTCCTTTGCACTTCATTATTACTTTGGGTTTTTATGTTTATGCATTTGATTTTCTAACCCTAGGATAATTTCCCTTAGTTACACCTTCTTGTAACTTTACTCTCAATTTCATTCTACATCACTTCTACACCATTTTTCTCAAGATTTATTACACATTCTTAGTGTCTATATCGATGTCTTAGCTCTCTCAAGTGGTGTATTCTCATTCAACATTAGAGGCTTGCTAAAGGGAGGGTAAACACTCTCTTTTACTTGCATTAACATCCTTTTAATGGCATATCTATATTCTAATGTGTATACTTTTTTTATCTTGTCAATCTATATCGTCTATTATCTATTTATTTCTCTACTTGTCTTCTTGGTTGTCCATGGAGGTGGAAACACCAAAAAGGGGGTTTGATTAAGGAAAACCCTGAAACAGCCCCAAAAATTTTCATCATCTCTGTGTGTGTAGATTATTTGTGTGGAGCATTGTGGGAGGCCGCATAGTGTTGGACCTATCGTGAGTTCACTCCTCTCTTTTTTCTCGTCATTTTGTTTAAGTTTAGTTTAAAACTTTCTATGATAGTATTCTTCTTATTATCTTTTCCTTTATTTTAGTATTATGTTAGTTTAGCAAGCATTCATATTCCAGTTCATTACTATTCAGTAGATTCCTTGCATTTCTATCCACAAGTTCTCTCAAACCATAGGAGACCATAGCGTGTTGCGGGGATGCCCATGCATCGTGTTGTTATTCTTTGGCTAAGAGCTAGCCATCTTGCTCTTGAGACCTCGGAAGTATGCTCTTTCAACCCTTGAAGTCCTTTTTCCAAAATTTGTCCTAAACATAAAATATCATAGAAAATCCCCTTTGCCATCTTTTATCACCTAAGCTATACCTTTGAGGTAGTTGAGGACAATTTGCTTGATGTAGACTCTTCTTTGTCCTAGAGAATCTATAGTAGCAAATCTCCTCTACATTGTGTAATATGAAAGAGATTATTACAAAGCTTACAATAGTTTCATAATGTTGTTACATTTATTCCATCCATAGTTACATTTGTACTAGCAAGTGAGGCAAAGGAAAAACCCTGGTTGCAACTATAAACCCTCCAAAATATATACATACTATTTTAAAGAGACTCTGGCACATAACTCACTTGCATTTATTGCATCCTCTTGTACCCACAAATATGCCATCAAAATAATGGGAAAGAGTTGGCATCAATGATTTTCTTGCAACTTCTTTTGCATTTGGAGACCACCACAACAAAAAACTCTCTTAAAAATTATTAGAATCATGCCTTAATACCAATAGGGCATTAAACCCTAACCACGAGCTCCTCAAATTCCTAGATGATAAGTGTCTACAATAAATATAATCTAACCACTAGGAGGCATCAAAGCTTACTCTTCTAACCCTTACAATACCTTAACATTAATGCTCCTTGGTATTGAGTGCAAGAAATAGAAAAACAACCATAGAATCCATTAAAATCACATCTTGGAGATGGGCCTTTGACAAGAGAATTCTTGCAAATAATTGATGAGGCATGAGCACCACAAAATTCCCTAAAATCATGCCAAAAACAATAAAGTATCTTTATGGAATCCTGCAGCATGAGGACGGGTAGGTTGCAGGATCACTGAGTGTTAATGACGTTGTAGATGGAGTAGTTGCATAAAGTGACATGAAAATGTGAAAGGGTAGCTCACAAGAATATGTTAGAAGTTCAAGTGGTTCTAGGAACCATTGGAATAACCAACCCTATCCTTCACACCTTACCTATATCATTCAATGACTTCGCTCCTTGAATTATTCTCTTTATCTTCATTAGAGGTTGGGAAAGAATCGAGAACTCATTGGAGGTTCCTATGTTTCTAAGAACCATGGAAATCTTTGACACTTCTTCTTGATTTAACTATTTTTCTCAAAATTTTACTAGATTTTAAATGGAAATAACCATTTGAGTATTCAACAAGGTGAAGAACTCAAAAAATACCCCATACAACCATTTTTTTATTTTTTGAGTTGGAGTAACTCATTAAGGAAAATATAAGGGGATACGATACAAAAACCAAAGGTATTCTTCACCCCAAATAAACCCCATACTTAGCCAAATTTTTAATTATCAAATGCATTTTTTTATTTTCTTGCATATTGTCTCCTCATATGAGTTAGTCTTGAATATAAAAATTTTGAAGACTTGTTAAGAAGAAGATGCATGGTTTATGGATTTTCATTTTTCTCCTTGTTTTGGTCTTGAGCTATGGATCTAGTTTTGAGGAATTATTTGGATAGGTACAAGAAATGGTTTGTGGATTTGGACATATTCCCTTTTTTGTGGGAATGATTGGTTGGTTTGATCTACCTTTGGTATGAGAGGTTTACATATATTGCTGCTATATTTTTATTTGGTTTGAATGTTAGATGTTGATATCCTTTTAGTTTTGGAATGGTGAAGGAGATCTTACATTACACAACTTGGTACATGTTAGTGTGGAACAAGGATATGGTTTGATTTGAAGGTTCTCTCTTTGGTCATGGTATTCTTCCTAGATGTTTGCATTCACATGGTTGAGTGTGAAGAACTTGGGAGATCTACAGAGACTAGTGGTGAGAGGTATTGCAACATATTTGTTTGTAGGATTCACATATCATTGTATGTTTCCTTAACACTATGTAATAGAGGAATTAGCTACATCCTCTATGTGTAGTACTATAGGAAAACTTGGTATACCTTGGTCTATTTTCAAATTTGACATTACTCATGTAATGGGAGTTTCTAGATATATGTTTGGTTATCATCTTTGATATCTTGGTTTTCTAGTTATTAATGTGATGATGATTTTGTATGTTTTATTGGATTTGGATCTATGAGTTATAAAATTGTGTGGGATGATCATTCATTTGATTTTAGTAAGATGGCTTTGATGTGGATTGTCTATATCCATGATATAATTCAGTGTTAATGCATACTTGTTAGTTGGCCTTTTTTATGGTAATTTGTTCACTAGTATGTTGCATTGAGATAGGAGGATGTATGTACAGAGACTCGATTGTAGGTTTTGGGTTGGTATGTTGATGGCATGAAGTTATATATATGATTTGTATACCCTAGTTTTAGGTATGGTTAGCTTGGATGAGTTGCAATTTATTATGGTTGTTATTCCAATTGGTGAGAGTAAGACAACTACTCAAATCCTTTGTTATCATTTGAATTTCATGCTTGTGTTCGCCTAAATACGGGTGAAAGTTTCAAATGATAATTGATATGTTTCACCTTGGCATGTTTATTTTTCTTCCACAGGTGGCATGTTGGAGGATGTAAGGAGTTTTTTTTTGCTTTATAGTGGTTAAATCATGGTTTCTTTTGTAGTTACAATGTATGATGTCAAGTGGAAGAATGTTAGGATTAAGGTTACATCTACCTTGTAAATCCTATCTCATATCACATGGTTCCAAAATCCTAGGAAAGTGTCCCTAGGAGCTTAGGGTGAATTTGGAAAATATTTTGTAATATTTATCCTCAACACTGTTTATATTACATTCACAAGGTGTGATGGGTTCTACTAGTAACGGTAAAGGTGAGTTGTGGATATAAACATTTAATATTGTTTTCCCCAAATGTGGATGCCTAAAATGGGATAAGAAAAGATAAGGAAAATGGTAAATGAGTGACTATTGGTATTCTCCAAGTGGGTGCTTGGAAAGAGGCAACAAGTGTCTCTTGGTTTTCCATCCTTTTGTAGGAGTTTATGGTGAACTCCTCAACACTCAAAGATCACTTGCAAGGAAATATATCTTCCACAAGAGAGATGGAAAAAATATCATGCTATGATTATGAATGAAAGACTGCTAGAATGAACCTAATTGTTGATCATAGATGATTATTGATTGTTATGTACATATGAAGCCTTGGTTATATAGGAAAGGGTGATGATGTATCAACATTAAATGATTGTCATAATTAAATTACATGACTCAACATTAAATGACCTAGGACACATGCATTAAATAAAATCCAAATAGATAAGATATGATAAGATCTTATCTAGAAAACTAAGACTTCTAGCAAAAGCAACTAGAACCTAAGTAGACTTAACAATGTAAATAGGACCTAGAAAGGTAAAATACCTATTTACACCAACACCCCCTTAAGTAAAACTTAGGGAGTAATTATGCAAATGGCACAAAGCTAGGTCCTAGCTACAAGGCCATGTTAGCTACACATGCACCCAAATGCAAATGCAATCTCTCATAAATGGAGAAAAGGAGAAAACACAATGGGATAAAACTCCTCCCCAAAAGAGAGAGAAAATAAGATTCTCTCAATGATGCATGAGAAAGACAAAACCCCATTCAAGGAAAAAGACCCCCCCATAAGAGAGAAGAAGAGAGACCATGCAGCCCCCCCTCAATGTAGAGTCTCCTACAAAGATGGTAGATGTACGATAATGAATGTTGAAGATGATCCATGACCGTTGAACAACGTTCCTCCCCTTGGAAAGAAACAAGACCAAGATGGTATTCACGATATCTTCCCTTTCCTGAAAGGAAGATGCGGGAAGAAGAATGATACGTGATATCTATGAAGAATGCTCAAGTGTCTCCATGTTGATGCTAAAAGGTGTCGCACTCCAAACAAGCATTTTAGGCCACATTGTTGAAGAAGAAAATATAAATCTCCTAGAGATTATTTTAGAACATAATTCAAAGACAAAGATACATCCTCTGAAGATAAAGAATCCTTCTCCAAATGTGTCCAAAAGTATCCATACTCATGTCAAAATGCAAAGGATGGTCATGTAAAGAATAAAAAAGAGGGTCAAAGTGCTACCTCGCAACAACTAAAGAAGGATCATCTCCATCAATGAGAAGATGTATGCAATCAATGATGTCTCCCAAATCTAAAATATAAGACTCACAAAAAAAAATAGCAATGTCTATCAAGTACTCATCCCAAGTAGCTATCTTTGGAATATGATGTATGACCTGCTACACTAAATCACAAGGAGCCAAATCTATGGTTTCACAAACATCATTAGGTACAATAGTAGATGCAGGGGATGGAATATCAACATGTCACTTGATCCTTAGAATATGAAAGTATACCAAGATTCAAATGACCATACTGAATCTCCTCAAATGTGTCCACACAAGATGCCTTAATGTGAACATCTATTGAATCATTAGGAGAAAAATGTGAGAAGGTGTAGATATGAGATTGGTGATCAACCTCCCCAACTGTAACTATAACTCTACTCTACAAATTCCATATTATGACAAAATCGGGTGTGAACTCAACACTCCTGCCTGCTCCACCATGTGTGATTTTATAGATAGAAAGGATATTAGTTGACAATCAATACACACAAAGAATATTGAATGTTTTGTCATATTTCAATGGATCCCTTCCCACAGACACACATATGTGTGTTGTTAGCCATCAATATTGGTGGTGATGAACAAGACTGAAATGAAGTTGCACGCATACAACATAATGAAGCCATGTGATGTGAGGCTTATGAATCAAGTAACCACCTCTCTCTCTTAGAATCTGCAAGTGTAAAAAGTGCACGCCTCTTGAGTTTATCGGACTTTGATGAAGAAGAAGATGATGAACCCTTTGATGAAGAAGAATAATTAATTTGAGACTTCTTAAGAAGATGCTTCAACTCATCAATCTATTTTGAATAATATTGATTCTCATCATGCCCTTATTTCTTGTAATATACACAATTAGGCCTCTCCTTCTTAGACAATTCCCTATTTGAGGGAAAGGAATTTGATTCCTTATGTGGCTTGTTCTTTTTCTTCTTTTTCTTCTTTTCAGGATTCCCTGATTCTTTCAATACCTTTAACTCACTAGTCAACAATGCTCAAGAATTGAAAGACTTGATTAGACCCATATTAGTTAACATTTCTTCCTTGTGGATTAGTAGATTAGAAAATTCATCAAACTTAGGATCAACATATGATGCTCCCATCGAAATTTGATGGCTATGAAATACCAAAACAAATATTGAATACTTAGGACCAAGCTTTGATAATTGTAAATCCTCTTTATCAATGTTACAATCTTTTAGTTGTGTTCTTAGTTGTTTAATCTTGGAGATATATTCTTGGATGTGGTCAAAAATTTTAGGATCAAGATTCATCATATCATTATCAATCCGATATCCCCTAATCTTATCAGTTTTACCATATAGATTCTCAAAAGCCTCCCAAGCCTCTTTAGTTGTCTTCAATAATTGTAAATGAAATGAGACTAATAAACATATTCATCCAAGTGTTTTCCAATGATCAATCTCCCATCTTTCCAATTCTTTAGCATCAGTAGGTTGAGGAATAGTTTTCTTTAAATGGCCTATAAGACCCTTCCCCATGAGATAATTGCATATTGATTTTCTCCATGAATAATATTATATGGCGTTAGGAGTTCAATTTGAGATTTATCCATTGCAAGAACCAAGAAAAAAGAAAGCAACCAGCCATTGTAAGATTTCCCCCACAAATTACTCAATCAAGACATAGTCCCCCAACAACGTGGACTTGATCTTAGTGCCTGCAGATTACCAAATTTGGCCACAAGCTCAAGTAATTTTTTTACACATAATGAGATAAATTTGATCACACCACTATAGATTACACAAAAAATTATGCAATTTTTTAAAAAATCACTAAAAAATGTTACCGTAGGAGCAAGAATGAAGCCCCAAAAGTTCTAAAAATCAGAACAACTCAACAACACCTATGAGAATCTAAAGTTTATGGAAACACCATACACCAAAATCAAAAAGCAACTATACCACTGCGTAGAGCACGAAATTCTACCCCATATTAAAAAAAGTATTGAAAAAGGAGTCTATATGACCAAGTTGTGAACCTCTGAAGTTTGCTTGAAAAATGAAAATTGTCAATAGAGAGGAGGTTGGAAATTTTGAATGGATTGTTGAGATCACTACTGATGCAGTGCTAACATCAACAATCAACTTGATTAAACTTGACAGGCTAGGGGAAATCACTATTGAAATATGCTAGCCAATGGAATATTCCATAGAATCTCGACTAGAGATGGAATCTGGAGTTATTCATAGAACATGCCTTATTTTGTGGAAAATATGCTAGATTTTTGGTAGTCGAGAATAACTATGTGGAGACACTATGGGAAAATAACAGGGTGTCGTGTGGTGGCTTGCAGACCCACAGTACCGCCTATACTATCCTATGGGTACCTAGAAATCTGCAGGTACTCTACAGATTTAAAATAAAATTGCAAGAATATATATAATTTTGAAATTTTATTTAAAAAATAGAATTTTATTTTCACTTGCACATTTTTTCCTCGACTTGAATTTTTGTGATAGAGGTCATACGACCATGCAGTTGGCAGTACAGTCATATTGGACAAAAACCCTTTGATACCCAAGGTCAAGTTCTTAGATTTTGGTGAATTGAAAATCAATCTTGGGATTTTTTAACCTTAAGATGCAATGGAAAGGACGATTTTGGCCCAAAGTGCTCTAAGAATTCAACTACCTCTTGGATCTGGTAACCCTTACCCAAATTAAAACCCTTGTAAATCAAGCAATATATGATGAAAATTGATGAAACAAAAACCAAACCTAACTTTCTTTGATGCCTTGGATTTAATGGTGAAATCCTTGAAACCCCAACTCACACCCAACAAAAAAATTATGCCATGATTGGTCCCTCATATTTGGGAATAAGTCTACGTGGCACTAAAGTTTTGATACCATGTAGGAGTTTATGGTGAACTTCTCAATACTCGAGGATCACCTACAAGAAAAAATAGCTTCCACAAGAGAGATGGTAGAAATATCATGCTATGATTATGGATGCAAGATTGTGAGAATGAACTTGATTGTTGTTCATCTAGATGATTATTGATTGTTATGTACATATGAAGCATTGTGTATATAGAAAAGGGTGATGATGTACTAGAATTAAATGAGTGTTTCATAATTAAATGACATGACTCAACATTAAATGACCTAGGACACAAGCATTAAATAAAATCCAAATAGATAAGTGTATAGTCATAAAATTGCACCCCTCACAATTTCACTTACATTCTTGTGTCTACTTTAGTGTCCACTCCTTTAGCATCTTGAGTAGGCTCATTTTAGCCCCTGCATCAGCTTTTTTCCCTTCTCAGGATTCTCTAGTACCCTTTTCAATAGCTATCCTTAAGTGTTAGCTTTGCATCAAACTTTATGCTTTTCCCATTCTTATTGTTCTGTAGCACAATGTTTCCGGACACTAGCGCACAACGCTAGTGTCCTGCAACGTTTCAACACTCAAACGGCTATCTTCGAGCACACTTGCCACTTTTCCTCACCTTTTGTTAGTGGCAATGACCTGGGAAGATTCTTTTCCCTCCTTAAAAGTAGTCTTTTCACTTCATTGAGGAGGCTCTTCTACTTTTGGTTTCTCTCTAGCCTCTTACACTTCAGCTTTTGCTTGCACAACTTCATACCACTTGTTATAGTAGCTTCAAGCACTTTCAAGCTCTCTTATTTTCACTCTTGTAGCTTCATCTCCTTCATCTCATGCTTGTGAGGATCCTGGGATTCCATATCCCCTACCATTTGGGTATGTGCAAGATCATAATGGAAAAAATAGGCCCTCAAGTGGCGAAAAAATCAGAAAAATTAGAGTTAAGGCAACTTGATGTAAAAATTTGAATAAGTTATCTATATTATTTCAAAAATATGTAAGAATAGAATCTGTAGCAAATTGAATGTAGTTTTTGAACTACTAAGTTTTTTTTTTTTTTAAATCTATTTGGTGAAAATTTGAAATTTCAATGGAGTACTTAAATTTCAGGGAAAAAATAAGTAGGTGTTTGTCTAACCACCCTAACCACAATAAATGATAATATTTTTATAAGATTTTAGATATAAGTAGAGGACTCATGTCCCGATGTGATGCATTTTTTTTGTAATTTCTTTCCAAGTAAATAATTAATTATGAATTTTTTATTACAACTTTTAAAAAATATAAAAACTCATATGTCTGACCACCTTAACTTGGTCAAAACTTCATGAAATTCATTTTTTTTTCTTATAGTATGTGAAGCATAGAATGTGACACATGTTTCAGATTAAAAAAATGTGATACCATTTGAAAGCTTTAGATGTTTTTCAATCAGCCTATCAATCAAAACTTTAGTGATAATTCAAATAGAAAATGAATAATAATTATTTATTAAATTCAAAGTAAAGCATAATTTATATTGGTGGAAAGCTGAGAATCTCCTTTAAAAACCCTTTTTGTTTCATCAATTTTGGGTAAAAATAAAGTCGTCAGCCATATATCCTACACATACCCATCATATCGCCACTTTTTGGCCCATCATGATCCTGCACATACCCATTTGCATCCTTACTTTGTGATATGGGTTCTCCTCCTTGAGCGGGGATTGCTTTTATCACCTCTTTTGTGATACGAGTTCTCCTCCAAGAGCAGGGATTGCTTTTATCACCTCTTACTTGGTGGTGAGAGTTCTACTCCTGAGCAAGTTTTTCTTTCACCACATGCTTTGTCCATTTCTCTCTTTCTCTATCTTCTTGGTTGTCCATGGAGTTGGAAACACCAAAACGGGGGTTTGACTGAGGAAAACCCCTATAAAACCCCAAACCTTTCTCCAAATCTTACAGACGCAGGTATTGAAGACATTCACATGTTGGAGGCTTCATCACTTGCGTGGTTGTGAGGATTTCCTTTCTTCTCCTTATCTTTATCATTTCTACTTTACTTCGTTTCAATCCTATTACATTTTTTTTCTTTATCACATTCTATAAATTCTTAACAATTAGAGTAGAAGTAGTCATTTTGTTGTTTTCTTGTGATAAACTCATTCTTTGGTCCATATGAGATGCCAACGCACTTCTGGGGTGCTAGCGTGCCGCTCTGTCGTCCTTTGGCCGAGAGCTTGATAGTTTGTCCAGAAAACCTTTGTGACCTACTCTTTCAGATTCTAAAACTCTCGTCATTGTTTCTTGAGGTAGTTTAGGATAGTTCGCCCTGTGAGGCTCTCTGAATGAAGAGAACTTGTGAGTAGTGAATCCCCCTTCTCTACATTTTGGTGAACCTAACATGAAGAGGGTACTTTTCAAAAAACTACGAATTTATTTACCCCTACTTGGCGAGGTCATAACTTTTGACTCGTTGCTCAAAATTCAAAATCGTTTGTAGTCAAATTTTAAGGACCGACGTAAGTTCTGACCTCAAATTCCGATCCGAAGACCTCCAAAAACACGAATTACTAGAACATAGAAAATACCAAAAAAATCATAATGAATTTAATATCTTATTTTATTAGTTTATTATCTAATTTCGTTCAAAATATTAATGATATTCCATTTCATGCATGTGATGGTGACCTGGCTTTACCCATGTCACTTGGTATCTTTGATCCTTCTCACAAAAGTCCTCTGGCTTTGGAGAATTTTGTCGCAAGAAGATGAAATTATTGATACCTTTCTTAATGTTACTTTATCTTCTCTTCATTCCAATGCACTCTCTTTTAGAGATGATGCATTGGTGAATGATGAATCTTTTCCTTCCAATGCACTCTCTTCTAGAGATGTTGCATTTGTGAATGTTAAATCTCATATTTGTTCTGATGCACTCTCTTCTAGAGATGATGCATTATCAAATGATAAATCTCCTTCCACATTTGATCCTATTTGGATCGATGTTGAGAATATGTCTTCAAATAATTATTCTACTAGTTGTGATGATTTTGTAAATGTAATCTATGTCTCTATTTCCCCTCAAAGGCCTAAGAGACCGTTCATTTACTTAACTCTAGCTAGTCCTTCTCCTAAAGGGTTTGTTTTATTAATGGTTTTCCATTTGATAGAGATTCTCCTGATCTTCCAATGGCTTCCTCTTACAGAGTGGTAGCCCATACTTATGAGAATAGAATGAATGAACAACCAAGCCTTCTTCAATCTCCTAAACCTACGACTAAAGAACCTAGTGATTGTGATCTTGTCGAGCAACCTCGGGTTACTTCAGCTAATATCTCACTATGGGACTTGCTTTAGTCTGCTTCAATTTATCAAGGTATGCTTTTGGAATCCTTGCAAAAGATCCTCTTTCCTTCTTCTACTAGGCCAGCAGATGTTGATGCATTGATAGCTCATATTCGTGTGGATTCACCAAATATTACGTTTTATCCATAGGAACTCCCACCTCTAGAAGTAAAAAAGCAAGCGGATCCTCTAATTATTATAGTTAATATTAATAAAATTGGCATTAGACATACTCTCATTGACGCCGGTTCAGTGCTCAATGTATGTAGCATTGATCTATTGCCTAAGATTAATATTGATCCATCTTCTCTTAATGCTTCTTTTGTTGTCATTCGTGGGTTTGATAATGTTGTTCAACAACCTTTAGGCACTATAATCTTGCCTTTGAGGTTAGGACCCATTACTGTACCCACCCTTGTATATGTTACGCCAGAAAAGTTACCATATAATCTTCTCCTTGGTTGATCGTGGATTCACGCTATGGGTGTAGTCCCGTCTACCTTGCATAAATCTATTAATTTTATTTGTAACAATAAAGTAGTCACTCTCAAAGCTGACCCTAAGGCTATGCACTTATGTGAGATGGTAGTTGTTGGTCAGGCTTCAGTTATGCCTACTCTTATTCCTTTAGTGTCTTCCAATGTGTCGATGTTTACTCCAGCAGTACCTACTACAAAGGATACTCTTGAGATAAATGTCCCTGAGGAAGATCCTTCTGAAGCAAGAAATATTAAGTCTGGTCCTTCCATCTCTCCTCAAAGAAACTCATGTCTTGGTGATGATTGGGGCTCCTTAGACTTTATAGAATCCTTTACTAGACAATGTAAAGTCAACCCGATCCACTCAGACCTTCTAATAACATCATCCAGACCTGCTGTCAGAGATGGTTGTGTTTTTCTATTGCAGGGTAGTGTGAGAAATAATTGTAATGTTCTTAGTTTTGATCCTCCTTCTAAGGGAGAGGATTACGCTTCTACTAAAGAGGATGAAGGCAATCCCATAAAGGAGTGTGATCCCCATTGTGACAATGCTCTTTATGAGGATCCTCCTTCTTTTCAAGACTTTCAAACACGTTATGGCCCCAACTTTAAGCTTTTCCTAAACATGTCTATGAGTGTAAAGGTTGTGGGCGTAACAAACAAGGCATTCAGGTCCCCATAGAATTCACACCCCGTAAGCATACCTTGGGACTTGGTTGCTCAAAAGAACAATCTAAATGGAAGCCATGGTTGAGTGACATGAATTCTTCTCAACCTCGTTCTGTTGAAAATATTCTTCCTCCATTGTCTTCTATCTTCATGCCTTCTTCTCCTTCTTGTGAGAAGTCAAACCTTTCTCCATAATAGAAAGGGTTGCTTCCTTCTCCTCATCCTTTATTTGAGCAAGAGCGTACTTTTTTGTGGCTTCTAAAAGCTAGCTTAATCACTCTTCCTTCTCCTACATGCAAGAAATCTCATGAACATGATAAAGGTGAGCATTATTTCTTTCATACCATCAAGTGCTTGGACATTCCACTAGTGAATGCAAGGCCTTGAAGGATAAAATACAACAACTTCATGATTCAGGTGCCACCACTCATTTTTTTGTTGATGCACTTGCCTCTTCTTCAAATGACGAGTGATATCGAGGTTTACCTCTATCCTGTTCTAAGTGTCTTGCATGGTTCTCCTCCCCTGTATGCTGGGGGCAGTGATAACTTATTCTAGAGATGTGTGTCCTTCTAAGAACCCCCTCTCTTCTCTTTGTCTTTCAATTTGAGTGTCCCTTGAGTGGACCATTTTTCTTTTGAAGGGTTCCCAAGGGGACCCCTTTGAAATATTTTCTCCTTCAAACTAATTCATTCACGTCTAGCTTGGGGGCAACCTGAGTAGACCTCTCTTTTCAAACAACGCATCCCTTGAGTGGACACCTTTTCTTTTGAAGGGTTCCCGAGGGACCCCTTTGAAAACTTTCCAATTTGTTGATGGTCTGCGTGACTGTCCGCTTATTTTCCTACATGACCGCTTTTGGACATGTTCTATTTGTGAGTAAACATGTCGCTTTGCAAGTGTGCCTGTGAAGTCGCTTTCTGACTCTGCAGAGTCCCTTTCCTTTGGTTTCCTCCATGTGAGATATCTTGGGGGATACCTCCCTACAAGTTTGTGGGTCTTTTAGGTGCTTCTTCTAAGCTTCCTTCGTGTGAGATATTTTGGGGGTTGCTCCCCTGTAGGTTTGCAGGTTTGTAGGGTGCTTTCTTTGGGTTTCCTCCATTTGAGATATCTTGGGGGATACATCCCTATGGGTCTGCAAGTCTATAGGGCACTTTACTAGGTTTCCTTCATGTGAGACATCTTGAAGGACACCCTCACTGTAGGTTTATGGGTCTATAGGGCGCTTTCTTGACTTCATGTGAGAGATCTTGGGGGATGCTTCCTTGCAAATCTACGGGTCTATAAGGCACTTTTTGGGTATCCTTCATGTGATAGATCTTGGAGGACACCTCCCTTGTAACATAGGTTTGTAGGTCTGTAAGGAGCTTTTCAGGGTATCCTTCATGTGAGAGTTCTTGGAGGACACCTTCCTTGCAGGTCTGCAGGCTTGTGAGGTGCTTACATTCTTAAATTCTCTTTCTTCTCAACTTGTATATACCTTATCAAATATTTGCATCTTCTTCATCCTGAGTATATTCCCTTCCTCTCTTCATTTTAGATTTCTTTTGTGTGTTATCTCTTAATTTGGGGACAATGCATAGTACTGAGACAACCTTTCACATCAAAGTCTCTTTACTTTGCTAACTCAAATCCTTTAGCTTTTTATGTTCTAACATTGTTGTCTAATGCAGGTTTTCCTTGTCTAATGCATTTTTTTGTAGGTCTTTAGCCTAGGGGCAAGCTTCTTTGGTTCAAAGAGTTATCTGCTTCCTCTACAATATCCTTTTGGCATATGATGTTATTTATGTTTAGTAGATTTCCTTTAGCGTGCATATTAATGTAGATTCATATGCCCGCTAAAGTGGGGGAAAAATGTATAGTCATAAAATTTCACCCCTCGTAATTTCACATACATTCTTGCATCTACTTTAGTGTCCACTCCTTTAGCATCTTGAGTAGGCTCATTTTAGCCCCTACATCAACCTTTTTCCCTTCTCAGGATGCTCCAACACCTTTTCAACAACTATCCTCACGTGTTAGCTTTGTATCAAACTTTATGCTTTTCCCATTTTTATTGTTTTGTAGCGCGACGTGTCCAGACACTAGCGCATCGCATAGACATCTGCGCACCGCACTAGCATCCTACGACATTTCAACACTTGAACAACTTTCTCTAAGCATGCTTGCCACTTGTCCTCACCTTTTTTCAGTGGTAATGACCTGGGAAGCTTCTCTACCCTCCTTAAAAGTAGTCTTTTCACTTCATTGAGGAGACTCTTCTACTTCTAGTTTCTCTCTAGCCTCTTACACTTCAGCTTTTTCTTACACAACTTCATACCACTTGTTATAGAAACTTCAAGCACTTTCAAGCTCTCTTAGCCTCACTCTTGTAGTTTCATCTCCTTCATCTCATGCTTGTGAGCATCCTGGGATTCCATATCCCCTACCATTTGCATCCTTACTTTGTGATACAGGTACTCCTCCTTGACCGAGGATTGCTTTTATCACCTCTTTTGTGATACGAGTACTCCTCAAGCGAGGATTTCTCTTATCACCTCTTACTTGGTGGTGTGGGTTCTACTCTTGAGTGGGTTTTGCTTTCACCACATGCTTTGTTCATTTCTCTCTTTCTCTATCTTCTTGGCTATCTGTGGAGGTGGAAACACCAAAATAGAGGTTTGACTGAGGTAAACCCCTATACAACCCTAACCCTTTCTCTAGATCTTACAGACACGAGTATTGAAGACGTTCACATGTTGGATGCTTCATCACTTGTGTGGTTGTGATTATTTCCTTTCTTCTCCTTATCTTTATCATTTCTACTTTACTTCATTTAAGTCCTATTACATTTTGTTTCTTTATCGCATTTTGTAAATTCTTAACAATCAGAGTAAGAGTAGTCATTCTTTTGTTTTCCTGTGATAAACTCATTCTCTAGTTTTTACGAGACGCTAGTGCACCTCTGGGATGCCAACACGCCGCCCTGTCGTCTATATTCTGCACTATCGTCCTTTGGTCGAGAGCTTGATAGTTTGTCCAAAAAACCTTTATGACCTACTCTTTCAGATTCTAAAACTCTTGTCATTGTTCCTTGAGGTAGTTTAGGGAAATTCACCCCATGAGGCTCTCTGAATGAAGAGAACTCATGAGTAGCGAATCCCCTTCTCTACAATAAGATATGATAAAATCTTATCTAGACAACTAAGACTTCTAAAAAAAATAATTAGGACCTAAGTGGACTTAACAATGCAAATAGGACCTAGATAGTAAACACCTATTACACCAACATATTTATTATATTTAACGTAATGGTTATCTTCCAAGTTTGGACACCCAAGTTGGAGGGAAAGTATTTGATCCAAAAAAGGTGTCCTTTTGTACTCTATGGATGATTTCCAAGGGTTGGGTCATTTGGATTGAAAAGTCATCTTTGGAAGCCATATTTTTGGCTTAAGACCTCTTCACACATCTATAAAATCATCTTTTTAGACATGTAGAAACAATAAGAAACAATTGAATGTAATGTTACTCTACAAGAACAACGATAGGTTGAAGCATAAGAGGTTGTTCACAGGTACATGTAGGTGTTTTCATGTTGTAGCAAAAGAGGAGAATGTAAGTAGTTGTATTATAATCTCATTTATTTGAAGATAATGCATACTTGGCCTCTCTTCTTGGTGGAGTTTTTTCTCACAAGGGTTTCTTCATGTAAATCCTATGTTATGTAATGTTCTTATGTTGTTGATTTGTGCCTCATTGTTGCTATATTATGGCGATGTTATTCTTTATGTATTTTTGTTATAAATTCACATAAGGTAGTTTTTATATGCATGTTACATGTTGGTTTCTTTTTGGCATCATAAAGATGGATCTAATCATGGTATTTTCATATTAAAGCAACTTATTTTTAGATTTGCATATAAGTTTCATATTTTCATGTTGTTCTAGTTGAAGCCTTGAATATCATCCATTGAAGTCATTTTTGGATAGAGATTGAATTTATCAACAATTGAAATATTAGAGCATGTTTAATTATCATCAAAAAGGAAGGGACTCAAGCCAAGTGTGACACACCAAAATTGAGTCCCAACACAATATACAATATAGAAGTGACTAGCAGCAAGTATAAAATGAAAGCATAGTGGGAAATGTCAATTATGTATATCCAAGAATTGATATAGAAGATACCATTCTCACAACCAAAAGAACAAACCCAAAATACACTCAATCAAGGTGGATCATCTAGACAAGTTAGTCATTATCCAATGCTATTATTCATATAAGATGTAAGTATATGGAAATGGGGGACAAAAGGGGGATCAAAAGTGGTCATTTTTTTTCTTGAAATCAACTAAAACTAAACTTGGATGAATAATTTGAGATGTGTATGCTCACATTTGAAAACATGATAACGAAAAGAGTTGTATAGTTATATAAATCAATTTTTTAAACTACTAAATATTTTTTTAAATGGTTAATGTTAAGGGGGTGAAATGCTAAGTGCACAAAAAAGTGTTCATATTTTCACTAAAATATAACATAGTATCTAGTGTGTGTCCCTCTATTTTTTTTCTATATTAGGTATTTTAAAACACTAATTGGTGGAAATATATCCAACAATGAGTACTAGAAGTTGTATAATTTTCATTTAATATTTTTTTTGTGATTTTTAAGACTATGTGCATCTTGAAAAATTATATCATTGAGCATGTGTCACATAACTTGCAAAAAATTAATTAAAAATATAACTTTATTTTTTTGAATGTGTATATAATGAAACATAGAATAAGTTTTTTTTAAATTTGGATAAGTGGGTCAAAAAAATATTAAAAAATAATACATATTCATTACTAGAGAAATATGAAGACAATATTTAAAGAAAATAAAAATAAATATCTTAACTTATTCCAAATATTAAAAGAATTGTATGGCTAGAAAGCTAAAAATTAATCTTCATTATGATGGTGGTTTCATAAAATTTATTGTAAAATATATAAACATGATGAGGCTAAAGTTTGAATTCATATTGTTTTATGTTAAATAAGTGAATTTAAAAGTCACAAGAGATGTCTTCTAGGCTTGGAAATCCATTCCTAAATGGGTGGGATCATACCAAATTTAAACTGGAGGAGTTAAAAATGCATACACATTCAAATACATGTACATTATATTTCTTATAACACGAATATATTTTGTTGAAAATATCAAGGCTAGCTACTAAATTATCCCCCATTTCCATGAACTTATAATTTAAACCAATGATATTCTTCTATTGGGAAAGTTATTTTGTTAAGATAAATATGTTATAACTATGAAACTAATACACATTATATGGAATATGGATGCAACTAACTATTGTCAATACTCTTTAAGTTGATGATACAAGATATGCAACAAGAAACATATAGTTCTCAACTAGATATTGGGTATCATTATAAATTTATGAAAGGTTCATCTACATTTCAACACCTTTCAATGATTTATTATGCAATGATGTATAGCTTCAAAGTATTGAATTACACCAACATGTTTTTAGGCTTTAATACCAAAGTTGGTCTTCTTTCCTTATTGAATAGACCAATTGGAAAACCTTTTTAGGAAACATGATAGAGGACTTGTTCATAGAAGTTGTCTTGAGCCATATTTTGCGTAGTTTCTTTTCCATTAATTTTTTTTTTCCCTAATAAGGCCATTGTGACCATTACAATGTATTAAGTTTTATTTTATGTGTTTTTATTAATGCATTTATTTAATTTGAGTATGTAATAATATTATGAATATGTATGAAAAATAGGATTCTATATGTATATTTGTGTGTGAATTTGCATTTTTAGTAATACCACAATAAAGTTATTGAAGACTAATTGTTGCCTCAGGTTTAGTCACCAAAAATAAGGAAGTATCCACTTGTGCAAACAAGAGAATTAAGGTTTGCACAATTTTTTAAGTGTGCATGCGAAGCATTTATACATTAATGTTGCTAAACAATATTAAAGAAGAATATGTAGGTTTCTATAAAAAAAAATATTTTAGTTGGGTGAGTGCAATCTAAAGAAGATTGAAAGTGACATAAGGGGGTAATTTTTTGTCTAAAAAAGGAAGTTAGCTATATTTGGGGTAATAATTCAAGGCAATTCTAAATACAACATGAACATGGTCTAGAATTATAAAATATAGAATTGTGAATCTAGTTTTCAAATATGCAATTTATTTTAATGTTCATATGAATAAAAATTGGCTAACTTAAAGATGTACAAAAATGACTTTTTAAAAAAATTGACAAAGGTATAAACATGTGCACCAATGAATGGTCTAAAGACTACTAAATGAAAGTATTTTTCATAATCATTCTATAGACAAATGCAATTAATGATTAGACTTGAGATGGATTTAAAAAATATATATCAAATACATTATTTTATTAATTATTTAATAAAATTAAGTTAGAAAATTTGAACCCCTTATACATGACCATCTAACTTGACCAAAAATAATTTGAAAATATTTTTTTAATTTGAAAAGCATAATATCTAATTTGAATTGATAATAAAAAAATAAATCTTAAAATATAAAAAAAATAGAAAACTAAACCTACTAGATACCAAGAACCCATCAAATGTGCTCAGCCTCTTCGTCATTACAACATGGATTAAATATAGATTAACCATAGATAAGACTGCGATAAATTTACATGTTTAGCGATCTCCTCTCTTTGCTGACTTGGTAGTATTTATGTAGCGGCGATGATATATTATAATAATAATAATCATGATTTGCAAGAATGAATTTCCAAAAAAAACTTATTTCCCTGGTATTGATGTTGGAGTTTAGGTAGTTGTGCATATACTTTGAGGTTCTCAATATACAATTACGAAGTAACAGGGTCAACTTTTTTTTTTAAATGGAATGGTAAAAATAGTGGTCGAAAGTTTTTAATGAGAGTTATCCATTCGTTGGAAGGAAATATAATTTTTTTAATGTTTTAATATATTATATTAAATATTAATAAAAGTATTTTAAAATTTATTTGAAGATGTACCATAAAAATTAATCTTGGTATGGATTAAAAACAATAAATAAATTATAAAAGATTTAAAGTAATTTAAGTTTTACAAGAGATGCAGTTGCATCATGTTCCTATCGATTGTTAAATTGTTAGTAGGTGGTGGGGAGAGTTAGAAGGAATAAAGACATATGGAAGCCTAATTTAGATAGAATTATTGATATTTTGGATTTTAATACACGTGAAATTTTGAAAAAATAATTGAATTGAAGTATAAGTCAATGATTAATGTGGACATCATCTAAATATAGTAAAACATATTAAGAATGTCTAATTTTTATAAAATTTGAATACATAAATGTAGTAAACTTTGGAATGCAATGTTATCAAACATAGATAATTGAGATAATTTATTGAATAAGTACAAATGAGATAAGTTGACATAGTAAACTTAGGAAAGAAAAATTTTAAAACTTGACACAATAGAAATATTTAGTTAAATCGCATTAATAAGGATGTAGTTTGATTTGAAATAGAAATATATATTTATAGAGTTTGCATTTAGTCATAGGGATCATAGAAAATGAAACTTTAAAGAAAGAAATGTCCTTGTAGTATTTGACATGTATTCTAAATAAATATTCTAGGAAACTTTTATAGATGGTGTGCTGCATGAAGAAGTGTTATAGTGTCCCCTTTCCAAGGTAATTTCTTGCCTACAAATAGTAAATGCGAATATTAGGAAGTGATTATTGTTATATAGCACAATATTGACTTAATAGTGACATGCATAGAGGTAAATATTAAACGAAAATAATTTGCGTACCTTTAATGATTTTGTTGGCTATTCTTGAAGATGGCTGGCATTGATGATGATGTTGTTATATGGTTCAACGTGAAGCTCCCCCTTGCTGAGAAATCCCGTAACATGAAGATGATGTTTGATTTGTCGTCAATGTAGTCTTCATAGGTGGTGTTGTGCAATTCTGGTAGTAACATTTGCACAATGGATTTATCGACAAAGCAATGTATTATTTGTTTGTTTTTAGGTATAAGAATTGTTTTTAGAAAAGGGGAGAATATATAGTTCACGTCATCATTACATCTTGCACAAAAGGTAACTTGGTCTTCTGGTGTTCCATAATTTTCAAACTTGAAGTTGCAGTTGGCACAAAATGCATGGAAGGGGTTGGACAAGGGGTTGGCAACTTTTAAAATTCCCTATATCTAAAACATATATGGAAACAATATCGTTATGTAGGGGAGAAAATTTAATAATATTTTTTGAAAGTAACAAATTTGAATTGATTACCTAAAATGTTGATTGGACGAGTTTTTGTAGCCTTTCCATTATTCTTTTGTTGTTTAGTTTGCAAATATATGTTGCTTTGACGGTTATGAATTTGTTCTCTGGCTCTTTCTGTCTTACAATATTTTTTAATAACATTGCTGGAAACTTGTCTTCTCACTCCAGGTTTTCCATTTCTAAGAACTGTTGTGTGAAACTGTCGTGTAATTGTAACTGTTTGTTAAATGCGAGTAAATTAGATTTAATATATGAATTGTAATGGTAGAAAGAAGAAAGCAATGAATTTAAATTTGTTGAGGAGAAGTGTATGAAGCATCTATGTACCTGTGCTTTGTCCATGTCTGAACGACCATCTTTGATGTCAAGTAGAAAGTGTGATGTTGTTCTTTTTGTAGAGATAACTATTGCAGCAACTGTTCCAATTGGATAGTTATTTGTTGTTGTAAGTACTGTTGAATTGTCATGTCCGATATGAACT
This sequence comes from Sequoia sempervirens, assembly GCA_007258455.2. NCBI lineage: Eukaryota > Viridiplantae > Streptophyta > Pinopsida > Cupressales > Cupressaceae > Sequoia > Sequoia sempervirens. The sequence goes on from VDFB02271358.1 coordinate 121,026,859, forward strand.
TATATTCTTCACATAGGCGGGGTATGACCTCAACTATGCTTGTTTCTTGCAAAATGATAATGTAGTCACAGTCGCCACGATCATAATCTATTTTGTGTGCAAGTTGGAAATTTGATATACGTATTGCTGAGCCAGGAATGATTTTGTTTTCATGTTGTTTGATAAGATGGCCAGTAGCATTTAAAGTAATTGTCATTTTAGCTTTATCATCTGTCAAATCTGCACGGAGCAATTCACGTGATTGGTTGGCTTTGTCCAGGTTGGATTTGTACACTACAATTATGTCACCTTCAAAAGTGTTTCCAGCTTTTTGTGCATTTAGATCCTCAATGGATATGGAATGGGGGCTTCCAATTTTTTATCTGTACAAAATATAATAGAAAAGCTTAAGCATTGGAAAAGTGAATTAGCATAATGGAAATTTAATTTTGTGTGTTGACTACCTTTTCGGTGTTTCTAGTTGTGTTGTTGGTTCTTTATTGCTTGTTCTCTTACTACTTTCCATTGTTTTCCTGCAGTAATAATCCTTGGTGTTGGATTGTATACAATGAAATTGTAGTAATTTATGTTAAATATCAGCTAGGGTAGTATGTTTGAACAATTAGAGAAGTAATTGTTTTTCGCTGCAAAGACAAAAAAGTTATTTGGTTTTTATAAAGATGCATTAGTATATTTGTTAAACATGATGAAATAAGCATACAATTTTGAAACAAGAATTTGGGTTAAGATAGGTAGCATATTAGAAATAATCATAGTAATGTAGTAATGTTGTAGAAGAGGACCAATATTTTCATATGGTTAGTGAGAATCTGAAGTATAGTAATTTTGTTGATTAGGATTGAAATTTATGAACGTGGCAAGGTGATCAATCCAGTATGCTTCCAATTTGTAGGTGGGAGATGCATGTGTGTTTGAATTACACCAGACATGGTCAATTAGTGGTTTGATTATAGTGTGTGTTTGGTTTAATATGAATTGTATTTTTTTTCTTTTCCATATGATTAGAGTAATTTTTTCTTTTTTGTTTCTATATTCATGTCTATATTGAAGTCTCCTATAATATAAAAGATGTTTTTTGTGTTTATATGTGCAAGTATTGTATCGGTTGTTGTTAAGAGTTCTGAGATTGGAGTGTTGGGTCTTGCATAGATGTTACAAACATTCAACTCAAAGTTAGTTTGAGTTATTGCTATTGTGAAGGCTTCAATGTTTGGTGTTGTATGTTGTGTTGGTTTAGATATAATAAAAAAAAATTAGCTAAAGTCAAAATGCCATGTATGTTGCATAGACCAAAGGAATTGAAATCTTGAAATATATTGTTAGTTTCAGATGGATGCATTTGTGTTTCTTGCAAACATAAGATATCAGATGCCATTATGTCATGGTCATTTAGAATGTCATTTATATGTGCACGTAAGGAATGTGTTCAATGTGCACATACAAATTTGTGGGATGTTATTATGAAGTTTGTTTCCATTTTCAAATATCCATTGGGCATTTGTTTGAAGGCGTTGCATTTCGAGGACTGTTTTTTTCTTCACTTTGAATTTTTTTACATTTAGAGTTTGAGCAAGAATAATGATTGGATGGATTTTGTTCGTGATAGTGTTGTGTAGGTTATTCCATGTTGTGTAATCCCACTTGGATCAAATTCCATATCATCCATTGTAATCCCTTGGGATCGATGTATAGTTCTTGCACAAGCTAATTGTATCAAGGAAATTGTTTTATAATTGCAATTCTTTTTTTTATGATTGATGTGTGGATGGGCCTACAAATGCAAAGTATGGGTACCCAATCTTTCTTAATGTTTTCAGTATAATAGTATGCCATTTTTCTATTTGTTGTTGCCCAATTTTTGTGTCATTAAATTTGATCCAAACTATATCCAAGTCATTGTGTTTTGTATATGCTTTGAAAATTCCATCTGAACAATTGACTAGACCATCTTGTGTATTGTAGTCTCCAGCATATATTTCTACAAGTATATTCGGTTTGACGCATATTTGAGTCGGTAGAGTAGCTCTAAGAGTGTATGATCTTATTCCATCATAGTTATCCTCATGTTCATCCTTTGCATCTAATACAATGATATCTCCAGGAATTGTTGATAGCATTTTGTTACTGTGTTTGTCAACATCTTTTCTTCTATAGAAGAGAAAAGGGAATGTTGGGTCCATTGGTCCAGTAGACATAAGCAATGGTGATTGAGAAAATGCAAATCATCATTTTTTTGTGATCTGACACGAATTCTATTGAGAATCGCTATGAATTTTTCATCTCTTTGTCGCACGGTAGAGATCAAAGAATAGCACTTTATATTGTCATTCCAGAAATTGTAAGGCATTAGTTCAAATATTGTTGGTTTATTTTCAAAAACATTAGAGTCAAGTATGGGTTGCACTTGGTAAAGATCTCCATAGAAGATTGTATCAAGGTTTGCAAAGTATGTAGTTGGAATTTGCATTATATCTCGTAATCGCTTGTTAACATAGCGTAGAAATGTAGAACCCACTAATGAGATTTCATCAATGAGAAGGACATGCAATTGTTGATAGTGCTTTGACATTGTATCCAATGTGTTGGTATTCAATGGAATGAAATCTGATTTGTTGAAAGGTGTGTGGAACGTTGAGTGTAGTGTTACTCCACCTATGTTGTAAGTTGTTTTTCTTGTATAAGCAATTAGTAGTCCCTTAGGCTTGTCTGGGTCATTGTCAATAGAATTACTATAGATGCAGAGGAGTGCTTGGTATATGGCTTTTGAAGTGAATTTTTTGCATGTTCCAACTCCACCAGTCAAGAATAAGTGTAGTGGATTTTTAATATCTTTCATTTTTTTTAATACAATGTCCTTTACAATTGCTTGTTGCTCTTTGTTTAACATTTGTCGTAATTTTTAGTACTCGTTGTTTTCCATTATCTGAGGGTGTTGTATAATTTCAATTGTATGGAGACTTTTACTATTTAAGTTGATGTGGTTGGTAGTTTGGAAATCTACTTGTATGTCATAGTGCTCCTGAGCTTTCTTATTGTGTTCGACATAAGTCTCATTGACATTGTTTTCATCTTGAGCATTTAGTTCTTGTATAGCTTTGTCGATGTCACCCCATCTGGAGTGAAAGTTGTAATTGAAATTTGCACAGTTAAGTTGAATTATTTTCTCATGATATATGTAAGCATTTTTCCATGAATTGAAATTATGTTTCAATGTATTTCCATGCATTGTAAAGGGGACATAAAGTAGTAATTGTTGTCTACAATGATTTTCTAGATCAACATGTTTATTGAAATTGATAAATCGTATAACATTTTATTTTGTCTTTGGTTTGATTCTATTGTCGTTCTTGTTGTAATTTGCAACAAATTCTGCAAGGTATATTCCCAAAATATGTAGGGGTCATTTTACATAGTAGTCTATTAGAGATTTACAAATTTCATTTGTTGATTCATCTAGTTCTTTGGCTATATGTTTTATCAATTTCAAAAAAAAATGATGATCGTTTTCAGGCCTTATATCAATGAATATACATTTCTTTGAGCTATAACTTAGTGGAAGGGATAAGGCAATGTGAGCAACTTGTTGTGAAGACATTTGTTGCAAATTAAGTAAAGCATTTCTGAGCTTGGTTATCATCTTTATCACATCAATATTGTTATGTCGGTGGTCTTTACGTATTCTTTTGAATGCTTGTGTCATTGTTTTGTCAACCTTTGTCATGTAAGAGCTACAATACATTGTTGTTGCATATGCATTGAGAGCAAATTGTGCATCTATATTTTCTTTCCATAATTGTGGAATTTTCTTTGCAAAACTATTGTTCCATATTTATGATGGTTTCCTTTGTAATAGTAGTGTAGGCCTATGGAGTTTTGATCTTACAGCCATGATATACTTGTCCTCATTGATATCCATTTGATCTAGGAACATTTGAAATGAGAAGGATGTTTCGTATGTTCCTTTTTCCATGGTTGAAAAGATATTCTTGGCAGTTGAAATTATATGTTCATTCTTGTCTACCAGTGGATCGAGTATTATAGTTTTGTTCATTGGGGGCAATGGGAAATTGTATTTGCACATGGATTTTTTTGTTTTCCTACATTGTTTTGTATGATGATGCTTGTGTAATATAGCTATATGAGGTTGTAGATGCTTTGTGCTACAAGTTATGTACTTATCTACAAAGTCTATAATATTTGCATTGCTATCTTTGCCATAGATAGGTGCATTTCTTATCCATAGAAGAAAGTGATCATGTTCATTTCCACGATTCTGGAATTCAGTTACAGAAAAATAGTCTAAGACATTTCCAAAGAAAGAATCATCTGTAAATATTAATCTTTTGATTGCATTTATTCTATGTCTATAGTAACGTGCACAAGTAATTGGATCTTTTTTTATGAGATTGAATTTTTTATTTTGATTTTGGCTAGAAGGTACTTCTTGTGATCTTGATTGATGTGTACTATGTAATTGTTCAAGTGTATTGGATAGAGGATCCCAATTTTGTTCTGCACTAGTAAATGTAACAAAAAAAGTAGGTGGTCCTAGTTGTCGTATCATTGCAAATACATTTTTTTTAAGTTGTTGTAAATAATCAGGGGATGTTCGTATCCTTTTGAAATCAATATAGCCAATATCTGATTTGAGTATCTTCTCTAGATTGGGTTTGTCTTTGACATCTTTAGCTACTAGCTTTCTTCCTTTTAGTTGACCTTTACGAATTCTTATCCACATTGTAGACATAACTTGTTGTATGAGTATTTTAATGGTCTTGAAAAATATGTTTGTTATGTGGTAGGAAAATTGTCTATTTGAATGTAGTAACTCCCATTGTGCAATTTTTTGGTATGTGAATTTTTTGACAATGTCATCATCACGTGGATTGCCAAAAAATAGTGTAGGGAAATTCATCTCTTCGGAATATTTATCTTTAAAGATTCCAATAGGAGAATTCCCTTGTGCAGGTGCTATTTCTATAATTTTGTCTTGCATTTTATGTATAGATCTAGATTCAGTGAATCCATGGATTAAAGATTCAGAGGGATATTGATGCTCTGTGTCACTTTCCGATTCGCTTTCTGTTGTACTTTCTTCATTGCTTTGTTCATTTTGATCATTGATTCGAAATGCTTCTTCCCAATCTTTTTTTATTTCAACCTTTTCCATTTTGTAAAGAATTGTTTCGCTTAATTGGGTCAATGCATGCATGATAGTATTTGGTCGTACCATGCCTTTTTGGAATGCATTTTTGTATTCTAATCGTCTCTTTAGAGAAACTGCAATTGTTGATGTTTGATCAATAGATTGTGGTAGTGCTTTTTGTATAATGTTCATGTTGACTGGAACATTAATGATGGAACTAGTTAATCCTATTTGTGATCTTTTGTATCCTAGTTCCCAAATTTGAGCAAATGCAATTCTAAGTGAGACAAGTCGTTCTTCTAATTGTGATAGAGTTTGTACATATTTCAATGGTTTGTTTGTTCGAATATTGTGTGGTGTTGCATATTTAGGAAGCATGTTTTGTTTCAATGATGTAAGGCATTTTTGACAAATAGAATATTCTAATATTGGATTAGTAGATTGTATTAAATTGCAGTAGATTTGTTTGTATTTGTCTTTGAAAATCCTAATGTCTTTGTTGAAATACAACATTTGACAAATTGCACATGCATATTTTGGTGTGTCTTGGATTGTTTTTTCAAATATTGCTATTGGTGAGAGTGAGGTCTTTTGCTTTGACATTGTAGATATGATTGGCTGGTTGTTGCGTATTTGCTTTTTCATTCTGCGTAGTGAAGTATTGTTGAAATTTTCTAGCTTTTTCCTTTTAATTGGATGTAATATTTGATTTTGGTTATTGTTTGTTACAAATTGTTTATTTTGTGTGAGTATTGTTGGTGCTTGGTAGTTTAGATTGTATGTAAGGTGTGGTAGAAGTGGTTCAAAATGTCCACTTTGAGGAGTTTCATCGTGAAAGAGAATGGAATATGAGTGTGAATGATTGATTCATTGAAGTGCAAGTACTTTTTACCTGTTGTCTTTGACCAAATACATATTTGTATATTAAGCCATTTTGATAGCCAAAGAATGCAAAATATATCTCCCCATAGTCCAATTTCTTTGTCAAGTGTAGTTGGTTTTGTTGATAGTTGCATTTTGCATAGATATGTTTCAAGATCTTGCACTTGGTGTAAATCATGTAGAGCTTGAGGGTTCAAGTCACGGTGCAATGATATAATTGCCTCTTTTTCACATTTTTTAAGATAGGTTAAGAAGTGATCAATGGTTCCATTTTGTAGTTGGATTGATGTGTACTGATAATTGAGTAAGAGCTCTAACGAGTCAAACAAGCAATATCCAACATTGTACTTAAAATTGTTAATTCTAAAAAGTCCTTCATTTTTAAGTACAACATCAATGTTAGAAACTTCAGTTTGGCCTTTGATTTGATAATTTTCTACATCTGTCATTTGTGCTTTTCGATGTGTGATGCTTGTTTTAATATTTTTTTTTGTTTAAAATGTTTGGTACTTTGATTGTAATTATTATTCCTAATCAATTGTTTGAGTTGATGAAGTTTTGTTGAAGGTTGGTATTTTAAAGATTCTTTTTTACTCCTTAAAAGTGGCTCGGAGTGGCCATTGGAATCATTTGCATCATGAAAGAGAATTGAGGACTCTCCAAGGGCTGATTTGTTGAATTGCAAATAGTTTTTGCCTGTTGTCATTGACCAGAGACATATTTGTATATCTAGCCATTTGGATAGCCATTGAATGCAAAATACATCTCCCCATAGTCCAATTTCTTTGTTAGGAGAACCTAGTTTTGTAGATAATCGCATTCTACGAAGATATTTTGTGCGATCATGTACGCCATGTAATTGCCATAGATTTTGTGGATCCAATTCATAGTTATATGACTTTATTGCTTCTTTTTCATTTTTTGCAAGACAAGTGAGGAAAAAATCAATAGTCCCATTTCGTAGTTGGGTTGATGTGTAATGATAATTGAGTAGCAGTTCTAGTGATTCAAATAAACAATCACCTACATTGTATTGAAATGTTGTCATTCTATATAGTCCTTCGCCTTTTAATGCAATATCAATATTGCAAGGCTGAGCATGACTTTTGAATTGGTAATTTTCTACATCTATAACTTTTTTTCCCATGTCTAGTAATGCCTTTGATTTTTTCGCTTGTTTCGCTTTCATTGGTTTTTTATGTTGTTTTCTTAGTTACTTGCCTCTTCGCCTTCTGCAACGGTTAATTCCCAAATGTCATTACAATATATTTGGATTTATAATTATTGAGAATTGCTATTCTTATTTTGTTGCATTCTAATTGCAGAGAAATATATAAATATTTGTAGTGATTAAAACTATTTGCATAAATCTAAGTTGGAAAAGAGTTAAACATAAATGCATAAATTTGTCTAAAAAGTATAGTGCAAGTGGACTTTTTATAAGAGTAAAAAATATTGATTTAAATGATATTTGATCTATATTTTTTTGGAAGGAAAACATTACATTTAAAAACTAAGAAATAGACAACAATATTTTACATTCATTTGCATTCTTAATATTTTAAGACATGCATATACAAGGAATTGTAAACATAAGAAAATAGAAAATTACTAAAATCAAATTAGAAAACTATCTATAGCAAATAATTATGTTAAAGTCAATTTTTGTTTTAGAATTGTAATATGAAATAGAAAGTGATTTCAGTCGAATTATACAAATTTCCAAAGTTGTAAAAATTATATGTATTTTTGCATGTCTCTTGAAATTGAAACTCTAAAAAAAGGAGAGCATGGTTGGGAAATTGTGCATAATTTTTGCATTAGATTCCATCAACAACTTTATGCTTTTCTCCATATGTTGTAGTGTAGTCTTTATTTTTTGCACTTCCATTGTAGTGTGTGAGCAGATCTCACAGTGGCTGAGTTGTTCTATGGCAATGGAATTAGCAGGTTCCTTGGTGAGACAACAACATCCATTGTGAATGTTCTTGTTTTTGTTCTTAGTATCCATGTGCGGATGCTAAAGGACATGTTGAAGACTTGATTTGTATTCAGCTATGTTCATCTCATTGGAAATGCTAGCATATTCAAACAACATTGGAGATTGCTTGACAAAACTCTCAACAGTTGTTGCATCATCTACAGAAATAGTGGGAGAGGAAATTAATTAGTAAGAAATAATATCAGAAATAATAACACTGAATCTCCATATCAAATGAAATAATCTATTGCTTCGTACTATTACGATTTAGAACTGCTATAATAGGGAATTGATATCTAAACTTGGTGTTAAGAATCATACCCTTCACATGGTTCATGTAAAAACAGTCATAATTTGTGGCTATCAAGTTGTCAACTTTTCCATTTGCCACTTGATATGTACCACCATTCTCTTGCTTGTCTTCAATAGCAGTAGTGTAATGTAAATTTGGAAAGTATTTGTAGATTACTTCATCCAATAGACCTGTATTTGAGTCAACATAGTTTGTTGCTACTTCTTTGGCTCTAAAATTTTGTATCATATGTGTTGAATTACTACACATATAATCAGATAGTGGATGGTGCATTAATCTAGAAGTTTCAACAAAAAGTTGATTTGCTTTGGCTGTAGAATCCTCTTTGTAAGATGACAACAAAGCATCTTCAGAGAAATTCCATGGGCTTGAAATGATATACTTGGAATTTGTACTTTCCTTCATTCTTTCCATGCGGCTAGTAGTTATTTCATAAGCATTTTCAGCCTCTTTAATCATATCAAATGTTCCAAGCCATCGACATTTCTTAGATCCAGGCTTCCTAATTTCTACTGCAAAATGACCCCATGGGCGTCTCCTTACACCTTTATATTTGTTTTTCTTTTTACAGTAGTTGAATCCCATTTGATTCAATTTAACTTGTTCAGTTACTTGAATTGGTTTTACAAGTTCTTCAAAACTTGATTGCCTTGGCACTGTGTCCATTCCTTCTTTGCAATATCTAATTCTATTGAAGAATGTTATCATGACACACTAAGCTTAGATTTGTTATGTCTCCAGTTTCTTGGGTTTAGATTTGGAAGCCAGCTATTTATATTTTGGACTAAAAGCGTTTGGCAATAATCTATGCAAAGAAGTAGAGGAAGACTACTACATTGCATAGCAGTAGTATAAGAAACTGAGGAGTATGTTTTACTAGGATTAACAGTAATATCAGTAGGCACATTTTGACAAATAGGACAATAGATGGGAATAGCATATTATTGTGATAGAAAGGAGCATCCATTGTTTGCTAAGGTAGACTATATAGTATATAAAAGTTTTGGTATGGAGAAACCATTTGTAGGTATTTTGTGTTTGGTCCAGATTGTGTTCCAGAATCAATGGAACTATGTCTGTGATATCCTGTAGAAGATTTATCATAGCATATTAAGTAGTGTTTTATTCAAAAAGAAAATATTCAATTAAAGATAAATAATATCTGACAGCGTTATTTTGGTAGAAGATACATCCTAGTTAGTTATTAAGCAATAAAATAAAATCATTTGCTCAATGCAGTTTGAATGCTTGAAAAGAGATATATAGGTACAAAAAAAAGAGATAAGCCTTTTTTTACAAGCATGCTTGAGTTGTTTTACTAGGAGAAAATTGTGCATTGTAAGCTTCTTCTACAAGCATGCTTGAGTTGTTTTACTAGGAACAAATCGTGTATTGAGAGAAGCCTGTTCTTATCCTGATTCTAGTCTAGCCATTGCTTTTTTAATTTTTCAAAGCATTAAGCAATATAAAGAAGCTCCCCTTTTCTAGAGTCATGCATTAACAGTCTTTCGACATATCTGGGAGGTTTTTTATGTGGCCTATCGTCAATCCATGATATAAATATCCCTTGAAACATTTTCTCACACTTAATCTCACAAGGGCAACAACTTAAAAATGGGAAAAATGTCAAATATGATGAACTAGGTAAGACTGAAATTGCAAGACACAATTTGTACTAGTAATTATAGTCAAAGAACCTGTAGTTTTTACTTTTTAGCTTGATTGTATAGAGGATTGGGAATGTGGTGGGAGTATAATAAACAACAGGAATGATTGTGGTGGTTATAACTCATAATTGCTATTAATTTCTCTCTCATAGTTCCATTGGCACTTTCATTGGTGTATCTCAAATCTCTGTAGATTTAAATGAATTACAACCAATTTGGTTATATGTTATTTACTTAAAAATAATATTATCAATCATATTAGAAATGAGAAATGTATCAATGTAGCTTTAGGGCCATTAGGCAGTGCATTTACAGGTGGCCTGGTTTGATGTGTTGTATCCAAGTACTCCTGAAGTGCCTAGAAAGAAGTGGGTCTTAGTGTATCTCTTCACTAAGATATGACAATAATTACATAATGTCATTATTGACATCATGGTAAAAAGGTGGAGGACTTTGAAGGAAGAAGTGGCTATCGATCTACATAATGCCAATATGTACATAATGCCAATATAGCAATGTAATGGTTGCACAACAATCAATAATGGAATACATCAAATACTAAATCATAAGTATATCCCAATACTAAATCGTAAATTTCATTATGACTCATGTATTAGTTTGAAGAAGGAAATATTGACCAAAAACAAACCATAAGTTGGTGGTAATATGTAAAGACAATCTCAACTAAAGATGGACAATCAACAATATGTGGTCAATCATAAACGCTGGATAGCTACTGCCTCTAGGGACAAGCATAATTGCATCTTCATGTCTTGATATTATTAAGTTATAACTTAAACTTTAATAATTGAGGATCGTATTTTTGTCTTTTTAAAGCTTTGATAATATTTTTTCATATTTTTATATTAAAAAGAATAATAATCATTTTTCTTTATTTATTGATATATGTTGAATAAATGAGAATTTAAGATCTTTACACAAGTTGAGGATTATTGAAGTTGTCTCATTGTGTTTTTATTGTCTTTCAGTACTTGTACAGCTTGGAACAGTTTGTTTCCTTAAGCTAATCATTCTCTAGGACTAACAACGCAAGCTTAAAATAAATTTGGGCTTCTCATAGCCTTGTTCATATTAACAATAATGCTATTGAGGACTTGATGGATATTTCTCAAAGCCAAGGAAGGTGTGAAAGATTGAACAGAGCATTATATCTAACCACGTTTGAAGGTCTCCTTAGAAAGAATCAATCAATCATACTTTAAGCTTGATATATTGTGTTAATGTACTATGTTGTTTGGCTTCAATTATGACACGTATACTATTGAAAATTTTCCTCCAACTACGTGTTTCATAACCTGCGCTTTTCAAGTGTAAACCCTAAGGAATTCATGCTTTCGTAACCTTACACTCCTCTCCATGGTGTTATTGTTTTGTCTTCGGCTTCTTCCACCTTTATTACAAGCATCGAGTAGATTTGAAGGCACAAAGATATGGAATGTCAGGTTCTTTTGGCAATAAGTAAGGCAAAGGAAGCTATCATTTGTGGCGATTACTTTTTTTATATTTTCATGCTATTCTTTTTAGCAGCTGTTTGCAGAGGCAAAAAGCTTACCACAATAATGGTTATGGTTCTATTTTTTTGCCCCTTTTGAGCTCCATCTGTTGTTTACTCACTGTTTTGATGCATTTACTGCTTTGAAATGGGTGATTGTTCTTTTAATGAGTGAGATAATTTTGATGACAAAGGCTCATTATATGCAACCTTCGCTAGATGGAGTCATCTATAATCTAGGTGATTGTGCTTTTCTTAAGGTCAATGGTTATTGATGTTTTATTTGCATAGCATGTGCCTAAAGTTTTTGTTTCTATTTTGGTAACTGTTGCCTGTGAAGTTTTCAATAATGCTTTCAAATTATAGAGTACCGGTTTATTGTCTAGCAAATCTTACAAATAAAGTTAATCATCGTATAGTTGACACTTCAATATGCGTTTTCCCATACCCTGCGTAGCCCATGATCTTAGCTACAAGAGGTGAAAAGATTATTATAAAGACCCCATAGAGCTTCTCTCCCTCTAGCAAAGTGGCCTTCAGAGGCTTGTTCTAGGAGGCCCTGATGGTTCTTCAGTCTGGGTTGTCCTGCTTCTTTTTCTTGCACATTATTGGCGCAATTTGGGTTCAATTTTTTTGGCTATGGGGCTTGATAGAATTGGTCCTTGGTGACAATATTAGAGTATTAGGGTTGGCGTTTGATTTTGCTAGGAATTTGAATCTGAAGCCCTACTTTGGAAACCCTATTGCATTCATTAATTGAGCTTATCTCATTCCATATTGAATAAATTACCTTAACTCTTTTAAATTCATTCAAATACAACTAACTTCACAGCTCTTCGAGAATGACTCATTTGAAGTGCCAAAAATGGCTCAGTGTTCAAAAGCTCATAAATGCATCAATTTTATTGTGTTTAAATTTATTGGAAATAGTCCACAGTCGGCCAGAAAGAGGGTGAGTATGGCAAACATAGAACAACCCAAGAAAAAATAGAGGAGGTTCAAATTCTATCCTATGTGTTGAAAATTAATATGGAATCATAGGTAGACTAGGAGTCCCAAGTATAGGCATGTAGCTTCAGAAGGACTATTCGAAATGGAAACAATCCAAAATTTGAAGCCTCTCTCTTTGAAAATTGGTGTTTCTTAGGGAATTTCTAGCCTGTCATATATGATTGACCAACTCAAAAAAAAGATTAAAAAGAAAATAATAGCTTGTTCTCTACATTATGAATTAGCAATTTGAACAACTGTCAATAATAATTCTATCTATGGTGTGTCTTCTTGAGCTCTCTATTGAGACAAAGTTTTGTTCAGTCGATCTCTTGTTGGAGCAAGTCACAAACTTTTTGGTGTACATTTCCTATGTTAGGTTTCAAATGACAAATTTTATCTGGTCAAATTGAAACTTGTAGTAGTAGAGATTGCTTTCCCTCCATCGACATTGTTTTTTGTCTATTAACTTTTAGCAATGAATCTAAGCATGATATATTTTTATGAATAATATAAATAGCATGACAATCATTGCATAGGTATGAAAAAATAAAATAATGTTAGCATCTACCTGGGTTGAAGCTTAGCAGCATGTTGCAGTGTGTTTCATTTGTAAAATTAGTTTTCCATATGCTTGCCATCTATTAACTGTTAACAATGAATTTGAATATGATATGTCTTTATGGTAGTTATTTTCTTATGAGTGTTGGTTATATGCTTGGATTTATCACAGCTATCTAAAATTACTTAGCAATATGGATTTATCAATTTTGTAATTTGAAAGCTAGTTTCTATAAATTTTTAAAAGATTTGTTTCTACAGACACAAGGAAATACAAAGATGAAACTTTCTTGTTCATATTGGGAGTATAACTTCCTCTTAATATTATTCAGTTGAGTTATGAAAGACAAATTAAATTAATTTAAGCATCACAGTTTCCTGTTATAGCTGTATCATCCATACTAAATATCTGCTATTTTTTTGCTTATGCATTCTAGAACATGTTTTTCTTGACTTATCATGCTACATTATTTTTTCTACCAATATGGCTACAATTGTACAATATTAGCTTTGTTGTTGGAAATATCATTGGTCCCCTGGATATTCTACTATGTTTCATTTCGCTCTTGTGTGATTTAGTAATTTACTTTACTCATAGCTTATTGAAGAACTGCCCGTATTGGGCAGTGATGAAGAACTAGATGAAGCCCCTATCATTGACACCGAAGATAACCCAATAAAAAGAAATGGCAACACTCAGTAGATGATAGTGCCAATGTAGTGTTCGAGTAAATGGTAACTGCAAAGCAATTCGAGTAAATGGTCACCTGAAGCTATCTACGAAGAAGTTTTGGCTCTTTCTGGCCCTAGATGCATGTGAAAGCAATTTGAAAAGCACAGTTCAGAAATGAATCCCCCAAATCCTCTCTTGCATTGATAACATAATTTTTTGAATCCCGTCATCAAAGAACAAGGATTTCTCACTAGCTAGTTCTTCTAACATAGAATTTAATGGTAGATTCCAGTACATTTTACAGTAGTCAAGAAGATTGGAAATTCTTCTAAATAAGTAGCTTACAGAATTATGTTTAGTCACTTTATGATACTCGTTCAGTAACCCATTAGTTTTAAATCTACTTTTACAAAGCTTTATCTGTTGGAAGCTAAGAATTGGGGTCATTATACCAGCCATCACTAGAAATAAATGTATAATCTTAGATGGATATTGTAAAGCCTTGTTAAGAGGAGGGCCTATTTACCTGTAAGTAACATTGCCAAGCCATATTCTAAGAAAACTATGCATTTTAGCAAAAGAAAAAAATAATGAAAAGATAGCTACAAGGCTGTTATGATAGTAGTGGTCCTACAAAGTTAGTGAAACTTTATTATTAACATGGAAGGAATGTTAATGGGCCCTAATATTGTATAAAGTTTCGTTTGTTAAAACCAGTTAGATCCATTTATCTCAACATATGGCTGAAGAAATTGGAAAATGCACCTGACTTACAATATTTATTCTTAACACATATGACAAAACATCTTTGCCAAACAAGTTGAGTGGGACCACTTTGTTATTTTATCTTAATGCAACTCAATGACCAAGTAGTGCAAGCTTAACTATAGCCTATACGTACTCTTCTTTAAATATGAATGCAAAGTCTTGCAGACTCACCTATTTATTGAAAGAGCATAGACTTATAATCTATATATTGTATGCCTTCAACCCTCTGAATCTTAACTGCTCCTCCAAACTTGTAAACTTGTAAAGTTGCATCAAAATTATTGCATTAGCAAACATCTCACATTAGAAATCAAACAAAATAAGACAATACAAACTTAAACTATTAGTAGAGACAAAGGAATAAGCCCTTACCAATGAAGATATTAGCACCAGTTGATTGCCCAGTTCTTGTGTACAATCCACAAGCTCCTGGCATGAGCAGTTATCTACCAAAGTTCATTTTGTGAAAAATAGCAAACGTATAACAAGGTCGACATAGTATTAGTGTCAAAGTGATAGATACCTATCTATCAACAAAGAAATGATTTATAATACGTCTGTCCTATATTTGGACAGCTTTCAAGCGTAACTACTCCACTGAATTGCTCAAGCTATAAATTATGAAAATAAATCTTTGATTTAGCAAGATAATTAGAAAAAGTTACATAGAAAGACAAATATAATAATATTTGACACATCCTTACCTGATATGTCGTACAATTTGTTCCACTTGTTATATATTTTCTCTTTCACCGTAACCAATAATTTGTTGTGTGATTTTCTGCAAGAAATCAAACATATGTTTAGTTTCCTAGAATATTTATTTAGAATACTACATGTCAAATACTACAAGGACATTTATTTCTTTAAAGTTTCATTTTATATGATCCCCATGACTAAATGCAAACTCTATAAACAATTTTGCTCTAAAGAAAAAAGACACTACAAAATTGCAGATCTAAAGAAAGAAGGCACTACAAAATTGCAAACAACAAATCACATGCAAAACACATGAGATTAGACCAATGGTTTTCACTGCTTTCAAAATGAAGAAAGAATATTAGACCTTCTACAATCAGAATGTTCTTCAGTGCTTTCAGAATTAGGTAGAAGAGTAGACACCTTCTACAATCAACAGTCAAAAGTCAAAATGCTCTTCAGTACTTTCAGAATGGCACCTTTAGTGCTTTGAGAATGGCACATTTAGTGTTTCAAGAATGTTTTCCACCCTTTCCAAAACTAAAACTTCTTCAGTCTCTCCTGCAATTTTGAGACCTTGCAATACATCTTCATCCTATTTTTGCAGTTTACGCGCTATCCAAATTGTACTCTTGAATTATTGTTTGACAGAAACTATAATATTTATTTCATTCCATCAATATGAGATAAGATTTTGCTAGATTTATCTACATAGTCAAAGATTTTGTGGCCTTCATTTCTTTTCCAATGCAAATTTTGATTGCACTTACTCTCTTTTTGTCTCCCTCTTAATGCTAAAATAAATGTTTGTACTCTGATTTATTTATTGAGCATTGACAAAATTGGCAACAGATGAAATGAAGTGTTGAAATTTGAAGTGTTATATTTAATATGAGTAGATCAATCTAACTTTAACATTTATTCTTCATAGTCAATTCGGAAGATGTCACCATAATATTTAAATTCAGTAGAAAAAATTATCTGTTTACATTTATTGCTAACAGTAAATTGGCCTATAAGGTTTTTCTAGCATAGAAAACACCAACTTTTTTTATTATTTATTAAGTTTTCAGAAGCTTTTACAAAATTTCCAAGTATAAATGTTAGGTTATTATGATGTCAATGAATAGTCAATTTGTCATTCATGTAATTAATAGGCTTTAAATTTTTTGTAAAATTAAAACTCTCATTTTTTGCACTGACTATTGACAAAACCAACCAATAGGAAAAAAGATAAAAGCCTATTTTATTTTTTTGAAAACCAAACAATTTAATATAGACTATATAGATTTAGTGGTCAACTTTTTAATTCTAGTTTTTCATTGGTAGGACTGTTGATGTTAGGAAAAAAAAATTGTATTGAATAGATGCATAAGTTTTTTGCTTGCGACAAGAACTAATAAGTAAAAATAATTATCAAATTATTATGCTGAAGGTGTGTCTTATTTGAGAATGTCAAGCTAATTATTGAAATCAATGGTCAAGAAGCAATGCAAGACAGTTAAATCAATCTCGCCCCTTCAATGTTTGTCAACGTATGGCATTCATCCATGTATATTTTTTGATCTTCTTGATTTTAGTTTCTAATTTAAATCATAATCGTTAAAAATTAGATAGGATCTTGTGACATGAAAATAGGAATGCATTTACTTATCAGTTTAACTGTCAAGACTGCACCTATCCGCAAAAATTTTGATTTTCAAATAATAATTTGCACCGCAAAAACTAACTGTATGTGCCTAGTTATGATGTGAATGAAGCAATTTTTACTAATAAATGGGATTTGGAAAAATGGTTCATATCACAGGCGTTGTTACATCTTGTTATGCATGCAAAGGGAGTTTTTTTTGGAGTGAAACTAAAGTGCTTTGGCTTTTAAAATACATTATTGAAGCATAGCTCAATAATTGATTGGTTAGAGTCAAACATGCCAATGTCTAAAGCAAGCATACAAAGATATGCTACTAAGCATACCAAGATAAAATCCTTAAAAATGCTAGCGTCTAAAGCATACAGAGATATACTACTATCGTATGAGATAGAATCCTCCAATAAAACCTTCATCTTGTTTGAGCATGGCCAAAAATAAGGTCGTCGGGAGAGCATGCCCTATAATTTCTAGGAAGTGGAGGCATAACATACTATAATCTTCCTACCTTCCCATATTCCTCCATTCAAATGATCAGTGGCTTTGTCTACTGCCTCCATTATGCTGTAGTGAATGAATACTACCTCTTCTCTTGACATGACCCACATGTGTGCCCTCGTCTCACAAATTCTTGAACAAGTCGACTGTATGTGTCTGCTTGAATTGATAATGGTTTTTAAAGGATGGTGCGGGCCATATAAATGGCGCAAAAAAATAGATGCTTAGACTTCAAGAGGTCGAAGAGCTACCACCATGCATAAATGTCACATTAGGAGCAAAAAATACAAAGTGGAGGTTGTGTGGGCTTGTATAGAGCGATTTATCTTCATGCCAAAACCCTCTATCACATGCAAAATGTAGGTCAATGCTGAATGAGAGCATATCAAAACCAAAAATGCACCAAAAAGATAGAAAAGATTGCCAAGAAGAGTCAAAGGAGTTCAAATCAAGTCGTGGAAGATGGAGTTCAAGTTCAAATCTTTAGAATGATAGATAAGTGGAATTTTTCATGTTGACTTGGCTAAATTGTGAATTTATTGTTTAAATGTTAATTTTCTTAAAAATCCAAGTATTGTATTGATTTTTTGTTCTGTCAGTTTGAGCTATACTTGTAGGCTAGATCAGAAATATATAGAGAAAACATTGATTGGCATGAATTCAAAGA
Organism: Sequoia sempervirens; assembly: GCA_007258455.2. Taxonomy (NCBI): domain Eukaryota; kingdom Viridiplantae; phylum Streptophyta; class Pinopsida; order Cupressales; family Cupressaceae; genus Sequoia; species Sequoia sempervirens. The sequence continues at coordinate 121,044,865 of VDFB02271358.1, forward strand.
GAGAGAAATGAAGTGAGGCCTTGAATGAAGAAGAGACAAAGAAGTTGAAGCACAGAGGGGAGTGTCATCGGAGTTGGGGGAAATGGGTATCTAAAATTATAGATCCAAAGAAGAAGAGCAGGATATGGTTGGGGTTGTATGATAATCCACACATGGCTGCTCATGATTATGATGCAACTTCCCTCTATTTGAAGGGCCATTCCACCATTCTCAATCTCCCTCATGCAGTTCAAGAGCCAATGTTTTGTTTTTCTTTCTACTCATGTAGGCTTTTGCAGATCAATTTCAGCCTAGGTGGGAATGAAGTTATTGTTGGCAGGATCCACGAGCGAGTCCCTGAATGTTAAGAGAGCTAGGATTTTGGAATTACCATCAATGGTTTCAAAGTAGACAAAAAATAAAAGCAAAATATAGAGGAGCAAGAAAATTCACTAGCCATGTTTGCTCTATTGTCTTGTAATACATTGACACTACTTTTGATTTAAAGAGAATTCCCTTGTGTCTCAACAAAAATGAGTTAAAGGAGATAATAAATATGTTTTAATGTCGTGATAAATAATTTTGAAAATCTTGGTTGGTAGAGATGCATTTGATAAGTAGGAGGTATTTTTTACAACATGTCAAATTGTAATTTTGCTATCAGGATTCAACTGTGTAGTTTACGAGTCAAACTCATTGATCCATATTTTGGGTAAATCCACAAAAGTGGTTTACAATTCGAATGAGGAAGGAAAACTTGCAAAAAATGACCTCATGCCAAAAAATTTCATTCTTGGGGTTCGCATGAACCAAAAGAGGGTTCGCTCGAACCCAGGTTCAAGCAAACCCATTTAATGCATCCCACCAAAAACCACAAATGTAAACCCCTTTTGAAAGAGGGTTTGAATGAACCCTGGTTCACTTGAACCCCCCTAGTTCAAGCAAACCCCCCTTTTCCCTAGTTCCTGCTCTTTGCCACAAAAAAAAAATCAAAATTTTTGCCCTTTGAAGCTTGGGTTGAGGATAAAAATGGAGGAGACTTCATGAACCCAACTAGAATTAGATAGTCCTCAGAACGAGTTGTCCAACGACTATAATTTTAATGTGTTTTGGTTTTATTATCTATTTGTTTTTTTAGTTTTATTAAACATAGGTTTTTCACTGAAAATGAAGCTCTTTGTTCTGCACATGTGGAAAATAGAAGATTATAAAAAAAAATAAAAAAAATATGAGTGCACCAGATATTGAAGTCCTTGATCCAACAAAAAAAAATGAATTTTGATACATATAAAAAAAGTTACGTGTTATACGGTCCTATGTTTGAATTGTAATTGATTTGACTTGAAACTTGATTAAGGAAAAAATATTCAATAAAACACTATCTAACCAAGTGGAAGCACTAGATATCGAGTTATAAATCTAAATTTGAAAGAATTAGAATTTTATCCTTCATGAAAAAAAGTTATGCGTTATCGGTAAGCGTCACTCCTTAAAAATGTTGTTTCAAAAAAAAAAAAACTAGTTTTTGAGAAAAAGAGGTGCAATCTAATTCCAAAAATTTTGAAAAAAATATATTTAGAATCTACAGAAAAAATTTCATGAAACTCTAGTTTGTATCATCTTCAAATTCCTCACGGTTGAGCCACTATAGGTGCCCGAGAGTAAAGATTTAGTTAGAAAAAATTATTTCAGTGTCCAGTTTCACCAAAAATTGTAAACCACTATTGTGAGATCATCCTTTCATGAGTTTGACTCATAAAACTATGATTGAATCCTAATAGCAATATCACAAAGAGACACATTTGTTTTATTTGGAAAGTCCTTTCTGTGCTCTTATATTCACTAATGGGGGTGACTCTTGAATTTTTCTATATCAACTCAGGTGCAATGCTATTGAACTTGTATGGGTGGTGTGTTCTAAAGTGTTTTTTGTAAAATTTATTCTTGAGTTTTCATATTTAGAAAAAAGTATATGTGGTTATTATTTATTGAAATATTGTGGATACTTCCTTCACTAATTTTATTGGTGTATTATAGATTATAAATTGTTAATAGCATGTCCTGTATGGGCCATAGTAAGATAAGATATTAACTAACACATAAAAATATTGATAATAATAGTAATAAAACTAGCAATCGCACCTTGGGGTGCAATGGGTATGCCGAAGACATTAAAGTTATATTTTCTATTAAATCTATATATTAATAGATGGGAAGAGTTATGTGGTGGTAAACTACATTGCATACAACATAATTTTGAGACAGGAAGAAAGGTGAAGCACAAAAGCAGCCATACATGAATGAATGAGCCAACAAAAATTACATACACCATAATTTTCAGACACAAAGAAAGTTGTAATATTCTCAGCCTTTATTCTAAATAGACCAAAAACATATGTACATACCTCAAAAACATCAAAGAAAATATTAAACAAAAAATGTTAAATTTGTAGAAGGAATTTATATTAAATTTTAAATATCTAGCATTTACCTCAGAAATATGTAAATATCAATTTTTAAGTTGATAAGATTCAAGTGAATTTGATACATTACATAAAATTTTGTCCAGAATTGAGAGTTTATTTGTCCATTATTGTCAAAAGGCTTGCTTTCTCAAAACATTTAGGCTAAAGCTCAATTTAAAAAAGAATTTAAACAACTTTAGAAGTCACGGCCATCATGTTCCATATTCCAATGAATAGAACGAAAAGATAAAATTATTTTCCAAAAATAATAGTAAAGTTTTTTTGGGAATCGACTAATTTAAAAATATTGGGCACATAAAATTTCTTCACACGACACTCAATATAGAACCTCTAATTTTGAAGGTAGGTGTGTTTCATTAGTTATTATTAGACTTGCAATTTGAACAAGAGCATGCATCAAATAAATCATGCATTACTTCCTCATTGCCAACATATTCATCATCCATTTCCAACTGCTTCAACACCCAACATGCCAAAAAAAGACTAGTACAATATGTTGCAAAAGCAAGCAAGACATGCATAAATATCCATTGTAACAAACACATAGTAGATTGTTTAAGTGCTTACTGTAGCATCAACAAGCAGCAGTAAAGATCCAACAATAAGCATATTCATTCATGCATTACCTCCTCATTGTCATCATATTCGTCATCCATTTCCAACTGCTTCAGTACCCAACATGCCAACAAAAGACCAATATAGTATGCTGCAAAAGCAAACAAGACATGCATAAATATCCATTATAACAAACACATAATAGATTGTTTAAGTGCTTACTATAGCATCAACAAGCAACAATAAGGAATCCTAGTTGTAAAGATAAATTAGTCATTCTAGTGCATAAATGTTAAAGGTGTAAAATTAAGCAATCCTTCTCAAATTGGCAAAGATAAATTAGTCATTTCGATTGTAAAAAGTAAGTAGTAGTAAGCAATCCTTTTTATGTCTTGTTATTGTGAACTTGTGTACAAGAGTCTCATATAGTTCAAGTTGTATTTTGTGCTCAATTTTGTGAGCCTTCATACAAATCACTATTGGATTGTGTGTTTTATGGTGAGATTGTGAGTTGAAGTTTTGAGAGATTGTTGAGAGTGAAAGTTATCAAAATCTTTTGAAATTTCTGGTGAATCATCTTTAGGTTTTAGGATTTCATTTTTAGTTTTCCTCCTAGATCCCTTTCCTCAGAAAGTCTTTTAGATTAGGTGATCTGCTAAGGGAACCAACCCGCTCTGGAGATTCACTCTCATTATAGATTACCCACAATCTGAGAGTGTTTCCATGTTTCGATAGGATAGTTAAGTCTAACTTGGCTAAGGGTGCAATCTTGATTTGCAACAGTTTTTAGCACGCTCGATGGGACTCTGAGATTTGTTTTCAGAGTTTTTTTTTCAAATTATAAGTTTTTGTTTGGTATATGCATTAGTTTTTTCTGACCTTTGGAGGTTTCAAGATATACCTAGTGACTCTATTTTATGGTTCTATTTGTAGATTTTGTGCAAACAACTTATGAGAAGAGTACAAACCGGATCAAGTCCTACTTTGTTTGAGTATTTGCAACTATCTCCACCAAGAAGAAGGGGTAGGACAACAAGAAGGATTTTTTATTCAACAAGGAGATCAAAATCTACACCTCCCGATCTTAGTCCTACAATTTCAGTGCAAAAAAATCTGGTACCTATAACACAAATACCGCCAATGGCAAGGCAGTTTTCCTTTGCATCATTTAATGGGGGTATCCCATTGTTGTTGGCCCAACATGATGATATTCCTATTGCAGCACTAAATGGTTTTCTATATTATACGGGAGAAGATCAAACAACTCACATTGAGCATATTTGAGATGTGGCAACTCTGTTCTTGGTTCACAATGTTACCAAAGAAAATATTGCATTAAGGTTTTTGGCTGCTTCATTGAAGGGAAAAGCTTTGCAATGGATCAAATATTTACCAACAAATTCCATTGCATCGTGGGACCAACTCGGTGATGGCTTGCACCGACAGATTGTAGATAAATCATATCATCTATCTTTGTTGGAGCAACTAAACACCATCAAAAGAGCTCCTCATGAGCACATGGCAGATTTTAACTACCAATTTCAAAGGACTTGGGATTGAATCCCTTTGACATGCAATCCATCCCCGAGCATGCTTTTCTTTTCTTTCTCAAATCCCTAAATAGTGAAATTTTTGTAATGATCCAATCTATGGGTGGGTTTACACTTCCTAATGCCTTTGATATTGCTATTAGGGCAGAAAATTGCCTTATACAAGTTGGGAAAATAGCCCCAAGGCCTCCTATGCCCATTTTTCTTGAAGTACATCCACCTATTCCCATGTCTTTACCCCCTTTAGCTATTATACCACTAGTTCCAGCAATAAGATACCATGCTACAGCTCAAGAAAATGCTTTCCCAGCCCAATCTCAAGAGTTGCAAGAGATTAAAAATATATTGAATGTTGGGAATATGATGCCATTTAAATTGCAATCCTAAACATATTTCATGTATCTCCTAAGTCCTTGGAAAGTGTTCCCCAACACTAGGATTAGAAAGAGACTAAATTTGAATGAAATGAACATGTAAATTGACATTTGTAATTTTATTTCTAAATGCTAGGAACATGTGGGGGTGCCCAAGAAGAGCTCCTACAAAATAGGATCACATGGGGTGCCCACATGGAAGGTGGAACCCACCTTGAGTTCAGTTAACTATTTGGAGAATAGATAACACTTCAATAATGCATGTAAATATCCTATAAGTTAGGGATTGACATTTACATGAGTGGAGTTCAGTTCAGTTCAGTTCAGTTTAGTTCAGTTCAGTTCAGTATCAGTTCAATTCAGTTTAGTTCAATTATGGTTCAGTTATCTTCAGTTGCATGTAGTTAGTTTGAGTTGCATGTTAGTTGACTTTAGTTGACTTGAGTTGCATGATAGATAACAGGTGGATACATTCAGTTAAGTGGGGATGATCAATCATGCATAATGTTTGCATGAATTGATGGAGATATATGTTTCAGTTAACAAAGATTGACTTGGACCCACCTTGGGTGCCCAAGTTGGCATCTTGGATTTAACACCTTTTTCATGAGAAGATATTTACAAGGTTGAGTTAAGTGGGGCCATTCTTGGGTGTCAACTTTGAGGAGAAACTTGGAAGATATTTTCTTGACCAAAAATCAGTTAGGAGTTTAGTTTGGGGTACCTAAATTGAGGAGACAATGGATTTGACTTCATGTTACATGATGAAACTCTACTTGTAAAAAATAGGTGTAGGTTTTTTAGAGGAGCTTCAATCTCTTGTAATTGACAATTATTTGGAGTTTTCAATGCTCGTTATTGTCTATTAATTGCAACAAGTTCAAGAGAGATTAATTAGAGTTTATTGTAGGTTGTGAAGAAGAATTGCTGAAGGAAAAAGAAGCATCTCAATCAAGGATTGATACAATGTTATTGTAATCTTGTTCTAAGGTTAAATAATAGAAGCACTATTGATTTTGGTGGTGGAGTTTTTTCCTGAAAGGGTTTCTCCACATATATGTTGTGTCACTTTTATCTTCTTGTCTCATTCTTCTATAATCTTCCGTCTACTTTCTACAATTGGTAAAATGAATCTAAATAGATAATCATACACAAAGAATTTGTAACAAAGAACACTTAATTAGATCTATAATCTCATCTAGTTTTACAAGTTTTAAAGCTACATGTAATTACCTCCATTTTTCAACATTGAAAAACTTTGGGAATGACCTAGTGAGTATTAAAAAGCAAGTTGGCCAAGAACATAAACCATATCAAGCCCCGTATCAGCAAAACCAACCAAATAGGCCACCTTTTCACACTAATTTCCAAGGCCAAAGGAAAAAAATTTATGCTAAGCCTTTTCATCCCTATAACCCTAATGTTGTTATTTCTTCAAAGGAGCTTGTACTGCAAAATAACATGGCACAAGAATATGATTGGTGCTATCAGTGCAACTAGTTTCATAATCAAACTACATGCACAAGTAGCATGAAGAATCAAGCTCTCATGGTGCAAAATAGCTATGCTAGTTCAAAGAATTTGTTGAACGAGAATGTGGAGCAACAAGGTAACTCTGAGGTTTCCTTGATGAATTGGAAAGGCACTGAATTTCATGGGGTGAACCATTTTCAAGGCCAGAGCTAGCAAAATTCACCTATTTCAGCTAACACCAGATCAAAGAAGAGAGTTGTAGATTTGGAGCAACAAGCTGCAAATGTTCAACAACAAGCTACTAAGGATAAAGTTCATGTTGTTTCACCTCAAGTTGTCCCCACAACTCAACCAAAAGTGCAGATTTTGCAGAGAGAACAAAATGCACCTGAAAGGGAGTAGTCTAGAACACAATTACAACCTCTACAAAAGGTAAATGATGTTGTTGCTTCTAAAGGACAAAAAAAGGTGAGCCAAGTTTCCTTTAATGTGGTTGAACACATTAAAGAGGCTACCATTAGTATGTCTTTATGGATGCTTTACACATTTTGGGTCAAAAAAATTTGTTGCAAGATGCTTTGGCTAAACTTTCAATTTCTGATGTTGCTAACCCATAAAAGAATAAGGTTGTGCTTGAAAACAACCCAAAAATCAAGAGTGGGCAGCAAACTCAAGAGGTAAAACCCCCCCTTTCTAATTAAGTCTCATTATTGGAGATTTAAGCTTGTTCACAATTGCATGATAGATTCCAAAGCAAGTAGTTCAGTCATGCCTAAGATTCTAGCTATTAAGCTAGGTTTAGTCTATGAGCCTTTGTCAAAAGGAGTGGTACAACTAGATGGTTTTGTTGTTCAAACAACTGGGATTATTAAAAATTTAACTCTTACATTACATGCTTGTCCCAATTTTGCAGTTTCTCAAGATATCCATGTTATTGATTTTCCACCTCATTTTTCTATATGCCTTTCAAGGGACTTTATTGCCAAGCTAGGTGGGTATTTATCCTCTGAATAGTCTCATCTATTTTTTAGAACAAGGTATGGCACAAAATTAACCATAAAATATGAACCTTTAGCCAAGGATCCTACTGAGCCATACGTCCCTAGCCCTATAAATGCTAACCTCTACGTCACTCATGGGCTGGAGGATCAATCCATGACCCTAGACCCCATCACACCTACTGAAAATGTGGATCTAGATGAGTGGATAGTCGAGAATCGTGATCTTGACCCTTTCAACCACACTGATGAGGTAGGGTTAGGCATCTATGTGATTCATGAACCTAATGCAATAATTCCCAATCTGGTCAAGGACCAAAATCAACACCTAGATGAAGTCCCAATACTTTTGAGAGATGAAGAAGTCATCAAGGAATGGAGGGAATTGCTTTTGGATGATCACCAGTTTGATAATCAAGCTTTGGACCAAGAAGAGGACTTCAAAGATGAACCTTTCAAGGAACTTGAAAAGATCTTTGAAAGTTTCCATGAGAAAAGAAATAGTTCCTTTTCGTTCAACATCCAAGAGGAATGTAAGGAGAATTTGTTTTTGGAGGACCTAAAGCTCTTTGTTGTAAAATTTGAGGATGTGGAAGAAATTAGTGTTGAACCACAGTTCTTAGCTGATTGGTTAGATGAACTTCCCAATTTTGTGGATGAGATTCAAATAAGTATGTCCATGTTGGGATCAATGCCAAGTGATGAGAAATTTTTTTATGAAAGACATTTGGACAAAATTCTTTTTCAAAAGGCTAACATTCAGTCGGATGAAGAGTTAAGCACCAACATGATAGAGGAGTTTTGCAGAGAAAATCCTAAAGATTTCATTGTTGGAGATTTAGTATTCAAATGGGATGAACACATGAGAAAACCTAGAAAACATTCCAAGTTTGATACAATTTGGGATGGACCATATGTGATAACAGAGTGCAAGGAACACAACTCTTTTCAACTTTCTAAGTTAAGTGGAGAGGTGCTACCTATCCCAGTTAATGGGATCCACCTCAAACATTGCCTTTGAAGATAAGTTCTACTTTTTTACTATAGTAGAATAGTTTTTCTTCTAATAAGCATTGGAAGCGCATTTCATTTTAGTTGTTTTCTTTCCATAAGTGTTGTTGCACATTGTTTTCTAGCCACTAGGGCCTTTTAGTTTACTTTCAGTTTGGTTTGGTTTTGTTTTCTACTACTATTTGGAGTGTTTGCAAGTTTCAGTTTAATTAATTTCCGAGTTTAAGAGGAGAATATTTGACTCTACACCCAATGGATTTGTTTAAGGCAACCGGTCTAATGCTTAGTAGGCAAGCATTCAACAAAAATCACCAAGAATGTTACCAATTTTTCACCACAACTCAAATTGACAGAGCTGATAAACTTATGTTCATTTTAAGGTGAAAAAATTTCAATCCATTCATGCTTTGCTTAAACCATTGCACATATTATATTTTTAAAAGAAAAAGTCAAGTTTCATTAAGCAATGTGTTTTCAATAAAAGAGAGCATTCAGTTTGTCATTCAGTGTTTACAGTATAGAAGAGATTGCATGAGATATAAAGACTATTGCTTGCATTCATTCTGTATTGATTTGATCATTTTACAATGTTACATACACTTTTCATTCATGCATTTATATCACTAATACATACACTTTTGTAAGAGAGAGATATACAAAATTGAACAAGATTACATAGAATGTTGTTTTCATATTCATTGGAAAGGAAAGATAGATCAAGTGTCCCACACAAGTCATGGGAGTAGATGAACCAATTCATCATAAGAAATGAAATATACAACTAAATATTAATAAAAGGAAAGAAGCATATAACAAAAAACATATCCATCATTGACTAGTTTAGGTCTTCAGTTGGTCTTTATTGCTACTACTCCTGCTTGCTCCCGATCTTGGATGAACCTACATCATGTTGATAAAAGAGGTTGTTAGAGCTTCAGATATGAATATCACTATGTGCTCTATCAATAGGAATATAGTACATTATCTGTAATGTATTGAGTCGGTTGAATAAACATCACAAGTATGCAAGAGAGCCTGAAAAATGAGACATCACAGGAGCATTGAGCTTCACTATTTTTTATCTAACATGTTTGTTCACTATGCAAGTATAGGAGAAATCATGTTGTTGATCCATTTCTGAAGACATAATAGCATGTGGTGCAAAAATAGGCTCCCACAAGGGTTGAGCCCAGCATGTTGCCCCTTTAACTTCAAAAGGGGATTGAGAAAAGAAATGCATTCATGATTTCCCAAAAGGAAACATTCATTGAAGGAGTAAATCATTAAGCAATTGCAAGAGCCTTTAAGTTCATTGACCACTCATAATAGCCAATCCAAAGTGCAATGAATTGAAAATTATGAGTGGAAAAGAACTCATTTGAATGCCCACATCAAGTACAAAACATAATAAATGGATCATTTTCACATTGAAAGATTTTTATTGTTGTCAAGTTTGAATGCATATTGCTACCATATGATGTTTTATTCGTGCTAATTGTGTTGCTTCAAGTGTTCATATTGAATAGGGCAACAAGGAGTACATTTTCATGAAGTGATAGTGAGCAAGCATACATGGTGAAGTTCACATATTTCAAGATCTTCTATGCATTGTGGATCAAAAGAAACCAAGAGGTCATGTTAAACAATTAGAGCCATGCAAGGTAAAAATGCATGAAGAGTACAAAAGAAAAAAGACTCTAGTCTTTGTCAGGCATTGAGGTGTAAAGTGTATAGCTGCAAATAAACTTTTGAGGTCAAAACATGAAGAGGAAAAGAGCCATTATTGATTGTTTGTTTAATGCATAAAAGATTACCTAAAGATTGTATGTGCAAATTTTGAAGGAGACAATGTTTTACATATGGAACAACACCATTGAAGCAAAATAGAACACAAAATTCAAGTCTTATTTCAACATTATGACATCACATTCATGAAAGAAGGCTCCATTACATTGGTTTATACTCCTAAAATGACGAAACAGTAATAAGGAGTGTAGAGGTGAGCATATTTTTCAGAATGTAAAAAGACACCCAAAATAGTGAAGAAGCTCATATGATAACTACAGGAGTATTTGTCTTTGCCAAAATCCAAAATGTTGCAATAGACTTGCATGTGACAAATGAAGGAGAAAACAAGGGTAAATTTTTCATTATGCTACAAAGTGCATCATGTCGTATTGCATCTGTATGTGTGTGAATAAAGAGAGAAAATCTTAACTTTGCTCAATATAAGAATGGAAACAAGATACATTAGTCCTCATCAGGAATATTCAAGAGATACTTCAAGTACAAACTCAAGGAATGTTGTTTATTTCAGTTGAAAGAGTGATTTTTCTTCATAAAAAGTGCTTTGAAGAATGATGATATGGGTTGCCAAACATACAAGTTCCAAAAGAGGAGTGCACACAGTGGATAAAAGAATGGTGTTTCATTAACAAATTGCTTCCATATTGTTCTTGTGAGGCCAAATTGAACCTTAGTGTGCTTGATACAATGGAAGTAAAGAGTTGCATGGACATAGCCTACAAATGCAACATTGAGTTTTGAAAAGTTTCAAAAGAGAAAATGCAAATGGAGGGGTAAAGTTTTCATTATGCAAAGTGCATCATGTCGTATTGCATCTGTATGTGTGTGAATAAAGAGAGAAAATCTTAACTTTGCTTAATATAAGAATGGAAACAAGATACAGTAGTCCTCATCAGGAATATTCAAGAGATACTTCAAGTACAAACTCAAGGAATGTTGTTTATTTCAGTTGAAAGAGTGATTTTTCTTCATAAAAAGTGCTTTGAAGAATGATGATATGGGTTGCCAAACATACAAGTTCCAAAAGAGGAGTGCACATAGTGGATAAAAGAATGGTGTTTCATTAACAAACTGCTTCCATATTGTGCTTGTGAGGCCAAATTGAACCTTAGTGTGCTTGATACAGTGGAAGTAAAGAGTTGCATGGACATAGCCTACAAATGCAACATTGAGTTTTGACAAGTTTCAAAAGAGAAAATGCAAATGGGGAAATACCCAGTTTGTATTTCAAAGAGAAAATTCATAATAATACAAGCTACAAATGCATACATTGGAGAAAATGGAACCATGTTGCTCTTCAAAGTAACGAGCAATACTATTTCCATTCCTACTTTACTGTGGAGCCAAATATGCTTTCCCTTGAAAACAAATGAGCAAATGCTATAATGGAGCTAGGGTTTCAAAAGGAAAATGAACAATAATGGCATCATATTCAAAAAATATGAAACCCAGAAAAATATAGAATCCTCGGCCTTGTATGGTGAAGTATTTCTTTGGATTTTATTCAGAAAAGGTGGAAAACAATGTTTCTCTTCTTGCATTTTCAAAAAATGGAGAAACCCTAAGTTGTATTGAGCAAATGAAAAACCCAGTTTGTGTCTTCATAGTTGTGGCTTGAAGAAGTGTTTCTCTTCACAGATGTCAAAACCCACTTGGGGTTCATACAAAAATCACAAGTACAAAATGAAAAGAGAATTATTTGAGCCATTTGAAATGAACAAACCCTCAAAAGAAAGAAAATGTACAAGGTATGGTCATAGCCTATATAGGAGAGAACACACAAAGATTCATTTATTCCTTCCACAGTAAGCAAAAGATATTCATTATCTTGTTTGAATGAGTTCGAATCAAGCTTATTTAAGAGGGAAATTCAAAGCTTAAGCCATGAAACACTTACCCATCACTTGTTGTTGAAGAAACTCATCCAAAACCCACATATATGGCTTCAAATGATCAAGATGGAGGTGTCCATGGTGGCCTAAGATAATGGAAATGTCAACAGAGAAATGAACATAGGAAATGCATTAGAAAACCGATCAAGGCTACAATAATGAAAGTCAAATACCTCAAGAAAATGTAAGTTGACAACCAGATTGGAGTCAAAAAACAACTCACCTTTGCATTTCCTTCAAAATCTTCATGAAGAAATCTCTCAGAACAACAAGAATGGTGAGGAATCAAGCTCACAAATTTAAAACCTAGTCTCCATGGCGGTTGGAGTAGAGCTCTTTCTTTCCAAAAGTTTGGTCAATGCAAATGATGAGAAGAATTAGGTGTTGGGCTCGATTTTGTGTTAGGGTTTTTCTTATGCCCTAATTCAAGTTTGACATTTTATCACATTGAATTAAAAAAATCAAATGCCAAATTAATGCCTTTGAAGTAATATGTCAACTTTGCATTTTATGCCAACTTAGGTTTTCATTGACTTTGATTTATTTCATGCCTTGTAGAAAATCAAGTCAATAACCTTGAGTTTCATATTTTGGCCTAAGTGTTGAATGCCCTAGATTTCCCCTTGAACCTTTGAGTAGGCATAATATGATAGGCGCCTAAATTTTCTTATGATTTTTTATAGAAAAAGCAAATGTATTAAGAGCCTTAGTATATTATTTTGATTTTTGCAAAGTATCAAAATTTTACCCAAATTGCAAAAATCAGAATAATTGGAATCAAGTTGAATGTAATAGGAGATTTCTATATTAAAAATTTTGAAATTGCAAAGGATGTAAAACATCACTAAGGTAATGTTTCTATAAATTACCTTAATGTTTGTTATTGTTTTGAAATACAATTAGTGCACTTGAGTTCTCATTGAAGCTTTCTATTTTTGAGTTTGAGTTCTTGGGTTAAATTGGAAAAAGATGAACAAACTGAACCTTCTATTTTTAGTTTTGAGGTAGTTTGGGCCTGATTTTGTGGCTCTTTTGGATCAAATTACATCATTAAGGTAATGTTTCTATAAATTACCTTAATGTTTGTTATTGTTTTGAAATGCAATTAGTGCACTTGAGTTCTCATTGAAGCTTTATATTTCTAAGTTTGAGTTCTTGGGTTAAATTGGAAAAAGATGAACAAACTAAACCTTCTTTTTTTAGTTTTGAGGTAGTTTGGGCCTGATTTTGTGGCTCTTTTGGATCAACCTTTTGGAGATAGAAAGTTTCTATCTTTTTCATGCAGTTTGGAGCAGTTTTGGGCACTATTTTTTAGGGTTTTCCTTGGAGCTCAAAAATGGATCAAAGGTTGCTAATTTAGAGATGCAAATCAGCTTGATTTTTCTATTCTCACTATTGGAGACACTTGGCAGATATAAGTTAGAGAAAATTTTAGATTTTTCTCAGTTCAGATTATTGTTTCTTGCTCTCCTACTCATTTTCAGATAGTATTGTAAACATTTCTTGTACTCAAATTTTAAGCTTGATACTCCTTCAGTTTTAATAAAAACGACAGAGCTTTCCTTCTCATTTTCTTGTCTCAGATTTGCAATACCAATTTGATGTTAATTGTGATTCAAAACATAGAATCCTTTTTATGTCTTATTATTGTGAACTTGTGTACAAGAGTCTCATATAGTTCAAGTTGTATTTTGTGCTCAATTTTGTGAACCTTTATACAAATCACTGTTGGATTGTATGTTTTATGGTGAGATTGTGAGAGTTGAAGTTATGAGAGATTGTTGAGAGTGAAAGTTATCAAAATCCTTTGAAATTTCTAGTGAATCATCTTTAGGTATTAGGATTTCATTTTCAGTTTTCCTCCTAACCCTTTCCTCGGAAAATATTTTAGATTAGGTGATATGCTAGGGGAACTAGCCCACTCTGGAGATTCACTCTCATTATAGATTACCCACAATCTGAGAGTGTTTCCATGTTTCAACAAGATAGTGAAGTCTAACTTGGCTAAGGGTGCAATCCTGATTTGCAACACTACAAAAGTTGAAGATTTGGATGAAGAAAACTTGATGAAGTAGAAGCTAACTTTTTGAGAAGGATGAGGAAAGGATCTAACAAGTATGAAGGTAAGTTACCTTTTAAATTCTTTAGTTGTGGAGGAATAGGTCATTATGTTGCAAGGTGTCTGAAAAGAGCTAAGAGGAATCAACAAAGATATGAGAAAGAAAAGAAAGGTAAGAAGATCAACATAGCATATTATGTGAATGAGGATGCTAGTATATCTAATGAGGAATCTGATTATGGAGATCTTGATGAAAATTAATGCTTTTTCTTGGCTATAAAAGATGAACCTACTTCTTCTAATTCTGAAAAACAAGTGAAGGAATGCCCTCCGAAGAAGGAGAAAAATGAAGGTACTTTAATCTTTTCCCTACATGCTAAATAGGAAAATAACTATTGGGTTGTTGATAGTGGTTGTTCACATCACATGATCGGTGATAAGAGTAAGTTTGTTAAACTTGAAAAATATGATGGAGGCTTAGTTATGTTTAGAGATGATACTGGTGCTAAAATTTGTGGGATAGGTTTAGTAAGTTTTGATGGCAAGCATAATAATGATGTTGTATACTATGTTAATGGTTTAAGGAATAATCTCTTGAGTGTTGGAAAGATGTACAATAAAAGATATAATCTTGTATTTGAGGATGAGAGATGTGAGATCAAAGAAGGATCCAAAACAGTGATTGTTGTAGGAAAGAAATATGAAGGAAATATCTATCAACTTAAGGGTGTTGATGGATGATGCTTTATGACTCAAATCAATGATAGTTGGTTGTGGCATCAGATAATGTGTCACATGAATTTTGATAACTTGGCAAGGATTAGTATAGTTCAGACCGTGAGAGATTTACAAAGGATTACAAAGCTTGTTAATGCTATTTGCAGGAATTGTCAGTTTGGAAAGCAAGCAAGAAGCCATTACAGATCAAAGGAACAATATACTATTGGAATACTGGATTTAATTCATACAAATCTCTTTGGTCGTACAAGAGTGAGAAGTATACAAGGTGAAAGGTACTTTATGCTTTGATTGATGATTATTCTAGATATACATGGGTTAAATTTCTTAGAGAGAAGTCAGATGCATTAGAGAGACTCAAGAAATTCAAAGCTATGGTTGAAAATGAAGTAAATTTGAGGATAAAATGATTAAGATATGACAAAGGTGGTGAATTCACCTCCCATGAGTTTAATATGTTTTGTGAGGTGCATGCAATAAAAAGATAGTTATCTGCTTCGAGAACTCCTCAACAAAATGGAGTTGTTGAAAGAAAGAACAAAACAATTCAAGAGGTTGATAGATCAATGATTACTGAGGTTGGTTTACTAGAAGTTTACTAGAGAGAAGCTATTCATACTATTGTTTATGTATTTAATCGAGTTCAAGCAAGAGCAAACAGTACAAAGACCCCCTTATGAGCTATGGTGTGGAAAAATTCCTACTGTTAAGTATTTCAAGGGATTCATAAATAAGTTGAATGAGAATGGAGAAGTTTAGAAACAAAGCAAGGCTTGTGTGTAAAGGTTACTCACAAGTAGAAGGCATAGATTTTCAGGAGACTTTTGCTCTGGTGGTAAGAATGGAAGCTATAAAGATGTTCTTAGCATTTGTTGCTCATAAAGATTTCAAGGTCTATCAGATGGATGTTAAGTTTGCATTTTTGAATGGTGAACTAGAAGAAGAGGTCTACATGGGACAACCAGAAGGATTTCAATTATTAGATCGATCGAATATGGTGAGAAAAATCCTAAAGCTTGGTATGAAAGGTTAGACAAGTATTTGATTCAACAAGGTTTCAACAAAGGTATGATAGATAGTAATCTGTATTTTAAAATTGAAAATGATAAAATCTTGATTATAGTTGTATATGTTGATGACATTATTTTTGGAGGAAATGAAACTATGTGTAAGATGTTTGCATAAGAGATGCAGAAAGAATTTGAAATGTCTATGTTTGGAGAGATGAATTTCTTTCTTGGGCTACAAATTAATCAAACAAAGAAAGAAATTTTTATTTCATAGTCTAAGTATGTGAAAGAGATGTTGAAGAAGTTTTGGATGGATGGTTCCAAACCAGTATGCACTCCTATGGTGACTATTTGCAAAATGGGTAAAGATGATGATTCACCTAAGGTTGATCAGAGAAAATATAGATCTATGATTGGTAGACTATTGTATTTGACTACTACTAGACCAGATATCATGCATGTTGTCTATCTTGTGGCTAGATTTCAAGAATATCCTAAGGAAACACATGTTAAAAGAATATTCAGATATTTGAATGGCTCTCTAGATTATAGGTTGTGGTATCCTAGGAATACTGACTTTACATTAAGTGCTTACACAAATGCAGATTGGGTTGGATGTGTAGATGTTGAAAAAATTACAAGTGGTGGTGCATTCTTTCTTGGTTGCAGATTGGTGGCATGGTTGAGTAAAATGCAAGATTCAATTTCCTTGTCTATTGTTGAAGCTGAGTATATTGTTGTTGCATCTTATTGTACACAAGTTCTATGGTTGAAACATACATTGAAAGATATCATAGTGGTGTATGATGATCCTATTTCTAGATCTTCTGTGATAACATAAGAGCAATTAACATTTCAAAGAATCTTGTGATGCACTGAGGACAAATCATATATCTATCAGGCATCATTTCTTGAGAGATAAGGTTGTGGAGAATGAAGTAAAGATTGAGTATGTCCCTATGAAGGATCAAATTTCCGATATATTTATGAAGGCTCTTCCTAAAAATACTTTTGGGTATCTCTAAGAGAAGTTAGGGATCATTCCCCCTCCTTTCTTGAACTAGATGCATATGGAGATGCATCATTCAGGTGGATCTATGGGTCTATATTTCTTTTGGACTGATGTTTTGGTGGCTACCTCTCAAGGGGAGCAGGTAGTGTCATGTGTTGTCATTGTACAAGTATTGTTTTTAATGTCAAAGGGGAAATCAATGTAAAATATCTTTTTCCTTTGCCATTGATGTCAAAGGGAGAGAGGAAGAATGTGAAAAAGATTATCTACTAAGGGGGAGAAACAAAAAAGAAAAATCTTGAGAAGTGTATTCAAAGCTAGTATGTTGTCTTTGATGGTTTTTCACATCATGTGTTGCCATTAATGACAAAGGGGTGGATTGTTGCAAGAATGAAGTTGTCATTGATGTCCACTAGTCAATTGGTTATCAACCGGTTGTTGTTGTCATTGATGTCATGAATGCAGGTTATTGGTTGTTCATGTCGTGGATATTGAGAAAATTGTATTGAAGAAAGGTTGTAGGTGTTTAGTGGTTGAGCTCTGGGATATGATCCTATGTTTATGTGGTTTAGATGTGTTAATCATGATCGTTGGAAGCTGTTATATCTAGATTTTTGGCTTTTGATTCATTGTACAATGTGAGTTATGTTTACTAGTTGTGAACTATAGTTTTATGTGTTTCTGGTTGAGATCTAGGAGAAATGTTGTTGGTTTGAATTTCTCTTTGATAAAGTCTTATGACTTGTGGTTCTAGAGTTAAGTTATGATCGTGTTGAAGATAATTTTGGTATTTGGAAGGATCGTGCTTAATTGTTTTATGTGTTTTACACTGGTTTGGTCGACCTTGTGTTAAACACTACCTTCAAAGTTGATGAAGCATGTTGGACCTATTTGGGTCCTCATCAAGCATGTGTTTGGGTCTCCCTCATTCTAATTCCACCCAAGGATGTTTTGGCATCGAACTAATTTAAATTTATTGATGGATGGATGACTTTGGATATGTTTCAAAGTTGAACATGGTATAAATACAAGATGAGTTAGTGGTGATAGAAGAACAAGAGATAAGTGCAAATAAATAGAGAAGATAGATGTGAAATAGATGTGAATAAGTGGGTGTGTGTGATGCGCGAGTGTGGTAGATTAGTGCAAAGTCTAAATGTTGAGTTTTCAAATGCAGTGAGATGAAGGTGTACTTTATCATTCATGCATGTCTGCAAGTGGTTGAGAAAATTGTGGTGGAAATATTTGTTGCATTGAGATTGTCTTCTCTCTGTAACATATATCTTCTATCTTCTTTGTATCTATGTGGCAGTGAGCCCTTTGGGTGGTTAGTTCCCTATTGGACAGTGAATCTTGATCTTGACAATGAGTCCTTGTTTTGGCAATGAACTTTTTTTTATCAAGCAGTGAGCCTTTGTAATCGGTTTTGATATTCTCTATAGTGTGAGTTAATCCTCACCATGGTTTTTCCCTCATTGGATTTTCCACATAAATTTGGTGTTGTTATGTTTATGTGATGGTTTTCAAATTCTGCACTTGCACTTAATGTTTAATCAGTTTAGCAGTGTTAAGTATTTTTTCTGGTGAATGATTTAAAGGTTTTAATTTGTTAAAATTGATTCACCCCTCTCCTCAGTTGTCTTATTCAACAGTACCTTGAGGCGTGGTTATCAATTTGTCCCTTTAGACGTTAAAATGCTTTATTCATGCCCTTGGACGTTTGTCATTTGTCCCCTTGAATGTTAAAATTTGTATGCATCTTCTTAGGTGAGTCTTGTTCATCCCCTTGGATGTTAAATTTTATGCACCCCTCGAGGTGAGTTTGTTTGTTCCCTTAGATGTTAAAGTTTTATACTCTCCCAGAAGTGTGGTTTGTGTAGTCCTAGCATAATGGAGTTTTTTGGTCTATGAATTTCGAGCATTTTAACATGGCCACCTAACATAACACAACTTGCTTGCTAGTGGAACCATGCATTTCATGAGTGTTTTATCATAACACAACTTGATAACCTTGTGGAACCCATCATATTACATGGACACCTAGCATAATACAACTTTCTAGCTAGTAGATCCATGTAGCTCATGAATGATCTTACATCCTTATAAGAGCACTATTTTGTTCAAACAACACATTCGATAAATGATGTTTGGTATTTAAGATTGAGGTCTCTTTTCCTTACCAACTCAAATCCTTTTAGTACTAACTTTGTGTTTGTGTTCATATATGTTCTTATGTTCATGTTCATATTTTATTGTGTTTGACAGTGTTTTATTTTGTGTTTTTGTCATGTATGTTTTGTGTTGTCTTGTTGCATTACATGCATGTGTGTTCCCTTGTCTTTATGTTGTCTTGCCATAGGATCTTGAATTTTAGGGGCTTGCACATCCCCCTAGACTCTTTGTCATCTTATCTCTTCAACATTTAGACAATCAAACCCCTCTTAACATATTTTCTACTTTAGTGTGAGTCTGAGCATGAAGTTCGTACTCTCACTAAGTGGGGGCTAAATGTAGCCCTTGACAATTTTGTTGGTGTAAGTGGGGTTATTTCCTAGCTAGTTATTAGTGAGAACCTATTCACATTATTATAAGTTTACTTAGGAATTAAGTTTCTTAGTTGTCATTTCTAGAAGTTATAATGGGGCCATGTCTCATTATTTAATTTTAGTTATCTCTAGGTATTTAATAATTCTCTCATGCATTTAATATTTTGCATTGAGAATTTAATGCTTTTCTCCTAGGTTGTTATGACTTAGTTGTCTCATGTGATAGGATTAAGACACTTGTCATGATCTTGTCTAATCCTATCTCACTCCTTTCCTATATAAGCAAGGCTTCATATGTACATTGCATCAATCCAAAAGCTTAATTGAGTGTTGTGTAAGTCCAATATATCATTGCAATCTTGAGTATTACATATTGGCCACATCTTGCATCCATTGTTGTAATTTCATGTTCTTGCTTTTCTCTCTTGTGGAAGGTGGTTGTTGGTTTTTGCAATTGATCCTGGAGGCTTGAGTCCTCAAGCAACTCAAACATGTTCTATGAGCTATATCCCAGCTCCTACATGGTATCAAAGATTTTGTTTTGAGAAATCTAAGTTCATACATTCCTGATTGAGAGATTGAGTTTCTTGTAAAAATCTTGTAAATTCCTGTATGCTCTTCCTTTGCATTCTTGAACGATTTGGAGAATCAAAAAGGGTTTGCAAAGATCTAATAACCTCTTCATATTGCATATATGTTTTGTAAGATTCAAGTGAATGCAGTATTTCTAATTATACTAGAAGCTTTTTTTACTATTCCAACACATCCAGAAGGCACAAGCAAGTCAGATTTGGCTTTTCTTTCATCCAAATTGGAGATCATTTGACATAGTTGCAAATGGGGGTTTGAAGAAAATAGTTTTTCATTGGAGCCATTTTTATTTTTGCTTCATAATTCCATCTTCCACTCATTTGTAGGAAAAACGATTTATGGGTTTTGTAGCCAAGGTCAAAATCTCATTTGGGTATCTTTTATATTTTGCATCTCTTGAGCAAAGCCGAAGAAAATTACTATCCAAAAATCATCACACGTCATTTTTTCTACAGGTTGAAGGTTAAATAAAATTTATTTTCTCATCTTTTGCTTGTTGGATCAAAAAACCATTTCCACATTTTGTTCTTTGCATCAAAATATTTTTGGGTGTCTGTTATTATTTACTCACAGTGAATAGATTTTTCAGAAATCAAATCAGAAGTAAAACTTTTTTTTGCTAGAAAACTCGTTTCTTGTAGGCTAAATTCAACTAGTTTTTCAAAAATTCATAACTTTTGCTTCAGGCATTGGATTTCAGCAAATAAGATATCATCAGAAAGCTGGAGATGAGCACTTTCCATCCATTGAGGTATTGAGAATATTTTTTTCCATTTTGTACTAGATATTTCAGGTTGAAGTTGTCTTGTGCTAATTTCTTCAATAGGCCATAACTTTCACCCTATTGCTTTGATTTTTGAAAACAAATAAGTGTTGGAAAGGTCTTGAAGAGAACTACACATCCATAAGGCTAGATCTTCTGTATTTCGTCTCATATTCATTTTGTATCATAATTTATAATTTTAACTATTTTGAGTCTTTTGAGCATTGTATCTTGGAAAAGGCTTTGTAAACATGTGCACTAAATTATAAAGTGCCAACCTTGTAATAGTTGGGGGGATGATATTTGATACTAGTGAAAAGGGTGGGAGTGTATTGGTGTTTTTTATGCTTCTTTGTAATCATTTGAGGATTGTATCATGGGTTTTTCTACTCATCCTTCTGTGATAATTTTGGATAAGGCTAATTATGAGTCTTGGAAAAAAGGCATTCTAACCCATCTCAAATGGCTAAAACTTTTGCCTTACCTTTATGGGCTCATGCTTGAACCAGACATACTTGGAAGGAAATCAATATGGGGCAATAAAATTTATCATGAAATAGGAATAATTGGTTGTCATGTTGATTATGACACTCTATTAGCTATGGTGGGCATTAAATGTCCCCGCATAGTTTGGACCAAGATTTGGGAGATGTTTGGAGACCCTCATGTTTATCCATTCCTAGAACGGTCCTACTGCATATTGCCTCATTCCACTTGATGATGCAAATAATAAACCCTTTAATGATGATACTTTAAATAGAGGAGCTTAAGTATTATGCACGTCTTGAGCGTTCAGATGACACAAATACTTCTCTTGCTTCTCATCCTCATGTTGAGATTACATTGACATCACCTGTTGCAGATTCAGATTCCAGAGATGCTTCGTCGAGAGCATCCAATGATACATTACAACAAGATCATTTATGTCTTATAGATTCAGTTCATTGGGACCAACTTCTACCATACATTTCTTGCTTGTTTTTGGAATCCTTCATTTTGGATCTAGATGACACTATTGAGGACATACATCTTCTCTTTGAGGACCACTTTTTTTCCTTGCATCTACTATTGATACTTTAGAGTTTAGAGTTGCTTCTTTGAAATCTTCCAATGACTTCTTGCAATAGGATATCTACAGTCTTCCTGATTTAGCTTGGGATGATCTCTTGATAAGTATTTTAGATTTGTTTATGGAGACACATATTGTAAATTTGGGAGACACTATTGAGTATTCATCTTCTCTTTGATGAAGATGATTCTTCTTTAGTTGTTGTGAGGGAACACTTTGATCCTATTGCTCATTCATCTCAATTTTACATGAGTGTGGATACTTTGAATCAACATTTGGAGGAGACTTCTTTAGAGAAGATATTTAGGTCTTTAGCTTATGCTCTACATAAGTCTCTAGGAGATTATGATTTTTCATCTTTAGTAGTGTGGACTAGAATGTCTGATTTGATTGTGACAAATTTTAGCATCGACATGAAGACACTTGAGTTGAGTTCAAAGACTTCATACATCTTGCACTTTCTTCCTACATATTCCTTTCAGGATTTGGGATATACCTTGCATACACCATTGGTTATGTTTCTTCCTAAGGGGAGGAACATTGTTCGATGATCATGGACTATCTTCTCCATCCAGTTTTGAGCATCTACCATTGGATATCTTTTGAGGGGCTACTTAGTCCTTCTCTTCCATTCTCTCTATTCTAGGGGGTGTTCTCTCTCTATTTGTGGGGGGGAACTTCTTCCTCCTTGAGGGGTAATTTGATATGTACATGGGTACCTAACATGGCCTTGTAGTTGGGACCCATCTTTGCATCATTTGCATAATTACACTTCCTAAGTTGAACTTATGGGGGGGGGGTGTTGCAAGATGGTGTGTCCCTTGGTCTTCCTTGTGCAGTGCAGCGCTTGGGTTTGTGACATGGCTTAACCATCTCCTACGGATCTTGTATAAATTTGGCAATTGTATCGAGCATTAACAGGTTCATCTTTTGGTGCAATGACAACCACCAATGTAACAATTGGTATCAGAGTCGAGGCCATAGGTTCAAACCCCTTGCTTGAGTTGGGGGGATTTTTGCAAGATGGTGTGTCCCTTGGTCTTCCTTTAGCAGTGCAACATTTGGGTTTGTGACATGGCTTAATCACCTCTTATGGATCTTGTATAAATTCGGCGGTTGCATTAGACATTAACATGTCAATCTTTTGGTGCAATGACAACCACCAATGTAATAGGGTGTTGGTGTGAATGGGGTTATTTCCTAACTAGTTATTAGTGAGGACCTATTCACATTATTATAAGTTTACTTAGGAGTTAAGTTTCTTAGTTATCATTTCTAGAAGTTAGTTATAATGGGGCCATGTCTCATTATTTACTTTTAGTTATCTAGACATTTACTAATTCTCTCATGCATTTAATATTTTGCATTAAGAATTTAATGCTTGTGTACTAGGTTGTTATGACTTAGTTGTCTCATGTGATAGGATTAAGACACTTGTCATGATCTTGTCTAATCCTATCTCACTCCTTGCCTATATAAGCAAGGCTTCATATGTACATTGCATCAATCCAAAAGCTCAGTTGAGTGTTGTGTAAGTTCAACATATCATTGCAATCTTGAGTATTGCATATTGGTCACATCTTGCATCAATTGTTGCAATTTCATGTTCTTTATTTTCCCTCTTGTGGAAGGTTGTTGAACATGGTTTTTGTAGATGATCTTGGAGGCTTGAGTCCTTGAGTGACTCAAACATGTTCTATGAGCTATATCTCAACTCCTACAAATTTCACATTATGTTTTGCTCCCTCCTAAGTGATTGGATCTAATTGTACATCTAATGTCCTAAATTATGTATTTCATGGCCCATTTAGACATTTATTAAGAAAACCCATGTACAAAACCAAAACTAACATTTAATATTTTGCTTATGACACTTTACATTGCAAAATAGGGCTGAGACAAAGTCACCTTAGGATTGGCCCTCCTATTTTGCCTCCAATTTTTAATATGTTGGAGTTGACATTTTATTATTTGAATTTCAAATGTCAAATGTTGGCTATTGATTTTTTTTGTTGTTTGAAAATTAGATTAATAGCCTATAAATACCTAGTAATTTCATTAGTTCAAATCTAAGAGGCAATTTTGGGATCAAGAGCATTATCAAGCAACTATTATCAAGTCAAGAGTAGCCAAGAGTAGATTTATTGCAATATTTCACCATTAAAGCATCATGTCAAGTTTCATGCGATTTTGTTCATGTTTATGTTATCATTTTGTTTGTACTACCCCTTGTAGTTCTTTCAAGCAAATCAAGCCAAATTACAATCAAGTTTTGAGGTGATGTGCATGACTTTAGTCCTTCAAAGAAATCAATTTTGAGTGGTGAGTTGCAGTCCATTGTTGATTCATCATTCATTTGTCATTTAGCCTATATCTCTCAAAAGGATAAGCTCTTTTTCATCAATTTGCCATTGTGGAGGTGGAAACACCAACACGAGGTTTGATTGAGGCAAGCCCCTATATGCCACAACCATTCATCTCTCTTTGAATGTGCTAGTTTTAGATTTGAAGAAGATGGATGAAGATTGAAGACCATTTATCCATTGTTGTGTTCAAACCCTACAACTTGACAAGATATGAAAACTCAATTATCTCAGCATCTGATGAAGATCTGACAATGAGACCCAAAAGAAAGAAGCCTTGATTAGACTCTAGAGGACTCTAAGAGGCAATTTTGGGATCAAGAGCATTATCAAGCAACTATTATCAAGTCAAGAGCAACCAAGAGCAAATTTATTATAACATTTCAACATTGAAGCATCATGTCAAGTTTCATGTGAGTTTGTTCATGTTTATGTTATCATTTTGTTTGTACTACCCCTCGTAGGTCCTTCAAGTAAATCAAGCCAAACAATAATCAAGATTTGAGGTGATGTGCATGACTTCAGTCCTTCAAGGAAATTAGATTTGAGTGATGAGTTGTAGTCCATTGTTGATTCATCGTTCATTTGTCATTTAGCCTCTATCTCTCAAAAGGATAAGCTCTTTTTTATCAATTTTCCATTGTGGAGGTGGAAACACCAACATGAGGTTTGACCAAGGAAAGCCCCATATATGGCACAACCCTTATCCTCCCTTTGAATGTGCCGGTTTTAGATTTGAAGAAGATGGAGGAAGATTGAAGACCATTTATCCATTGTTGCATTCAAACCCTACAACATGACAAGATATGAAAAAAAATTATCTTTGCATTTGACGAAGATCTGATAGTGAGACCCAAAAGAAAGAAGGCCTAGATCAAACTCTAGAGGACTCTGAAAATAGATTTCAAATCTAGTTACAAGGACATAGGCGCCTTAGGTGACTTAGTCCTCCAAAATTAGGCTCAAATTTGTGTGATAGGTGCATGGTACTCTATCCTTTCCAGATTTGGTTTAAGAATTTGACTTGTAGTTTCTAGTTTCTTTGTATTTACATCAGAATAGTGCATTTTCATAGTCATTTAGCTACATCATTGCATTTTTTTATCAAAAATATATTTCAAATCCCCCAAAGCAATTCAAATCCAAGGTTGATTGGCTCACCTTCAAGGTTGCAAGTCAATCTAATTCCCTTGCCGATCTAAATTTTAATGTTTTATAGTGAAAAGTAGTCATCCTAATTAAACCCTAGGATCACTTTTCCCACATTACAGAAGGTATGTTGAACACAATGCAAATATTTATGCATATGCTGATGTAATGCTCTCTATGATTAAATGGCATGCTTGTGTGAGGCTAATATGGTCCAACTCTAATGGTCTCTAAAAGACCTAGGGATTTTGTCCTTTTAGATAATATCTAGAGCCTAAGATTGTGCCTTGGGCAACCTTAGCAAAATGAATAACCCTTTTTTCTTTGCTCTTAGTCAAAGAGGTATTAGTTTAGACTTGTGTTCTCATATTAGGTTGCAAAAACAATCTTGATTTGACAAAAAACCTTTTCTTTTTTTGAATATTTTATATGTGTATTGATAAGTAATAACTAGTTGGGATCAAATTGACTCGAACCCATAATTTAATTTAATTTTGAAAAATAAAAATTACAACCACTCTATTAATCTTGATTTAAGATTAAAATTAACCTAATACTTTTGACCTAAAATTGAAAATATAAATACAAAGAACCAAATTCAAACTATTAAAAAATAAAATAAAAATTTAATTCAAATAACACTAAATAAAAAAAATCTAAACACTATATTATTACAACTACTCTAATATAAATAAAAAATAAATTTTAAATACACTTTTACTATCATATACATAATATAGTCATCTACATAGAGACTTCAAATATCTAATCCAAAAACCTTTTGCGGTGTCTATGAATCAGATAGCCTATCTAAAAAATGTGGTTGTAATCAAATTTCTATCACCATATCTGTTTCTATTTAATTTATCTTCACATAAATTTGTATATGATTTAACTATTGTCATGTGTTTCTATATCCACCAAAGCTTTCTCAGATATGCTTCTAAATACCCCGCTAAAACTTTACCAACCACCTCTAAATTCTTGTCATGGTGGGAATATATTCTTTTGAAATGGAAATTGATATAGTCCTCTCGAAAATGACAGTTAACCTCTTTATGAATGAATGAATCCAAAATTTCTCACCTAAAATCACAAATGATTCGTCCGCTAAAGAAGGTACCTACCCGATCTGCTATCAACTTGGTGGGAGGTCGATCATCACTCAAATTATAAAATGATATAAAAGATTTCTTAAATTCTAATGTACTCCAAACCACATGGGTTTGATCCGACGGCTGTAAACGCAACCACACCAGTATACAGTAATTGAAAGGAATAAACATGTTTTCCTACTAAAGGCATTGCTTCTCATTTTCATTTTGATGTCAAAAAATAGCCGAAGGCAGTTCTCTTGACTTTGTCGATTGAGATCTGTGATACCCATCTGCTGAACCAGGTGAATTTTAGAAAACAGAAATTTAATTAGCTTCGAGAACTTTCTATTTTAGAAGTGCTTCTAAAATTCCATTTAGCTTGGTGTTTTGATGCGCTATGCTAAATTTGCAACAGATGGCTTTGTGACTTCCGTTTGAATTAATATCTGCAATACCCATTGCATATTTTGCCACAATAGAAGTTGTTATCAATTTCAAGTTTTATTGTTTGTTTCGCGTATCATTTGGATTCAAACTTTAATACCCATTGCACAAATGGTAAGAGTACTAGTTTTCTAATGTAGTCTGTAATCCATCTGTAATATCCACTACTTAAACAGCCAGAAAAATAAGTTTTTTCCTTTCTATCTGCATTGGATCTGCAATACTAATAATGTATACAGTGCAAGAAAAGTGAGTTAGTAGTTTCGCCCATTTCCTGTTAATCGCAATGTTCTTTTCAGAAATGGCAAGACCGTAAGTTTTTTTCCCCCTCTTTATATTGCATCCCATGGCTTGCTGCAAGGAAAATAGATTTATCCTTTCCATCTGCATCGAATCTGCGATAACTTGGCGTTAAGTGCAAGTAGATCAGGCACACAAGAGTACTATATGACAAATAGTGGAAGAAAAGGGATTTTTTCCGTCCATTTTCTAGGTCTGTCACTTATAGTAATAACAGATTTTCAGTTTGTTAGCGTCATTCCTGCACGGCAACACTATTTATGTATCTCTTAATACATATCTGCGACAACCACAATTAAATTCAGCATTTTCAATCTAGTCTTGTTATAGTAAGTTGGTGGTGTCTCTTTACATTAAAAATTCTTGTGCAGGATGTGGATGGGACTATGGCAGGTGGGGAGGCTAGCGACAAGAACTATATCTCAGGTCGAAAGGAAGGGAAGATATCAGAGCATTGCACGAAGGCTTTACTCTGACGATAGCGTACTGAAGAAGACAGCTCTCTATGATTTTCATGTTGAAAATGGGGGCAAAATGGTGCCCTTTGCAGGGTGGGGCATGCCTCTCCAATATAAGGACTCAATAATGGATTCCACTGTTAACTGCAGAAGTAATGGGAGCCTTTTTGATGTGTCTCATATGTGTGGATTGAGTCTGAAAGGGAAGGATTCCATTCCCTTCCTTGAGAAGCTGGTGGTTGCAGATGTAGCTGGGCTGCCTCCTTCAACTGGGACTCTTACTGTTTTCACCAATGAGAAAGGAGGAGCTATTGATGATTCAATCGTAACCAAAGTCAACGATCAACATATCTATATAGTGGTAAATGCAGGATGCAGAGACAAGGATTTAGCACATATTGAGTCTCATATGAAGATTTTCAAGGCACATGGTGGTGATGTTAATTGGCACATACATGATGAGAGGTCTCTTTTAGCTCTCCAGGTAAGTGTTTTGCTGTTACCATTCTTCTGAGAGTAGTGTGGGCGCCAAA
Organism: Sequoia sempervirens; assembly: GCA_007258455.2. NCBI lineage: Eukaryota > Viridiplantae > Streptophyta > Pinopsida > Cupressales > Cupressaceae > Sequoia > Sequoia sempervirens. The sequence goes on from VDFB02271358.1 coordinate 121,073,121, forward strand.
TAGACACCAAGATGGTAAACATTGGTATCGACCAGCTATAGGCATGCTTTGTTCAAGTATGGTGTGATTGGGTATTGCTCATACTGTCTTTACTACCAATGTAAACCACAAGTCAGAGCAATGGAAAATCCAACTAGGTTAAGAGAAAATTGTGCTTATCATTCCTTACCCCTGTGGGATGGCACTTAAAAGCCAGCAAGGATAGTCGTGTTGTGCTCTGTAAACTGGAGGGATGTTTGAGCTTGTCATATAAGTTTTCTGATATGCAGGACCATTTTCTGTCCGGACAATGTTGGATGTACCGCATACGTTTATACTCATAACTCTTTTTCTCGTTTTGTATTTTCATTTTAGGTGTAGTGGACAGGTTTGTAAAATCTTTTGGTTTTAAAGTGCCCCTATTAATTGTTTGAAATATATGTTTTGGCTTGCCTGTTTGTCTTCTGTCAACAAAGGTATTAAAGTACCGTTTTTTTATGCAACACAGGGCCCTCTCTCTGCGTCAACGCTTCAAAAGCTGACCAAGGAAGATTTGAGCAAAATGTTCTTCAGTGACTTCCGAATCATTGATATCAACGGAGCCCCATGCTATCTTACGAGGACAGGGTAAGCTAAATATTTATATTATATTACTTAATTGCATTAACATAATTATAGTTCAGGACTAGGTGCTTCAAAGTAGTAGGCATATCAATGCTTGTAATCTTTGCTCTCAGCTTTAATAAAATATGTCCAATAGGAGTACTGTTAGAGGAAAAGCTGAAGAGCCATTTTTCTAGAATTTACTAGTTTTAATTTGAAGGAAGATATTTAGTACTATTAGAGTATCATTGCGGTCTTCTTCTGGGCATGTACTGTATTTCTAGGCATCTGGGTAGAAAACATGTTATCATGCTGGTGGTGACCTCATGCAACTAACACTCTTCACAGATCTAATTTGTCCTTAAGTAAAAACGATGAATGTGATGATAATTTAATTTCACAGGATACTGTTGGCCATCTGACTTCTTGTTGTGATATGGAGAAACTGCATGTTCGCTAGACTCCTGCTTTCTGAAATATGTGTAATTGTTAGCCATTATCCTTCTCTTTTCCTTGGAAACTAAGTTGCATAAGTTGGTGAAATACCTCATCCATTACCAGTTCATGTTAGGCCTTATAAGTTTACCATCACGATTCCCTTAATAGCAAACAGCAAACCAGCTCTGCATGGAAATGTAAGGAGTGTCATCATAAAGAAATTGGAAGTAGAAAAGTGGTAAAAGGTTATCAGTAAAATACTAAAAGGCACTAAAGTCTAGAAGCTCAAGATGAGTGAGAGGATGAAAAGGCAACAGATAGAGGAATGAAATAAGAGAGTACATGTTCTAGGACAGTGATGATGTAATAAGCAGAGCTAAGCCTCCTTAACAGGAAGCATATTGTAAATTTAGGCAGTCTGTTAAGCAAGTTGGACAGATAAACCCAGTGAAAAAGATGAAAAAAATGGCAGACAATGAAGGAGTAACCTTCTATTGGGTTTGAAAACCTTCTTTTAAGCGTTGGAAGCATAAATGCTTTTAGAACAAAATATTGTCACACATTTTTACCCGATGTTATGATTCAGTAGAGTTTTAATTTAGGATATAAGCTAAAAAATAGAAGATTTTTAAACATTACTAGTCTGTGAAGATCAACCTATGCTAATCATAGAGCCCACATTCTTTTAGAAAGTATCTCAAAACCAAGAATTATGATGCAGCCAAGGGTAGGGAGCCAATTAATGGTGACCTCTCTCCTGCAGCAAGACTTCACAACACTCTCCAATGTGGTGAACAAGGATCCTAAAACACATAATAAACATGAGTTTGAAGACTCACTCAAGACACATAAGCCTAGACAGAAAATGCAACAAACGAGACACCTAATCAGGACCTTTGCAATCTGAAATCTTGTACTAATATTTGGAGAGATTTAATATCTTTTTTTAACTGACTTGTAGGGGACCATGACCACCCTTTCAAGGCTCTAGATTACCGATTTTAAACATAATCAAATCAGAAATCAATTGCTCAAAAACTTGCTGATTCTATAGACAAATTGTGAACACCAAACATGAAGAAAAATGCTGATTTCGGTACATTAATTTAACAAGGTTACATCAAAGTTTCGTGGGGAAATCTGGACAGCATCTCCCCTTGCACAAAAGATCTCAAACTGATATACAGGCTCATCAAGTGACACAAGACAGGTATCTTACACACTTGGAGTATATACACTAACTTGAATGTCACAAAAACTGAAACTAGCTCCTGCAAAAGACATTATCTTTACCCTTGAGCTCCCAACTTTGCAACACGAAATCTTCAAGTCATCTTCCACCTTCAACATTTAAGAAGCGATAAGGAAGCTAACATCGCTCCACTCTTAACTCTTCTTCCAAATGTGTTACTCAACTGGAAGATTCTAGTCAAGAGGTCAATATGTAAGTACCAAATGCTTCTCTCTTCTTGTGACACCATTTTTCCAATATGGTCAAGTATTCAAGTTGAGTAGTAAATGTGTAACTCCTCCCAATGATAACTTCTTTCCAATATGGTGGCATTCAACAAGGATTAATTGCAAAGTCAAGAAGTTAAGTGTAACCTCCACCTAGTCAACACGAAGGAGGCCAAGCATGCAAGATTCTCCTTTCAAAGTAACTCCTTTCTACATTAGTGTGCCCCAATCAGTGACAATGGCATGCAAATGGGGTTATGCATCTAAGTTGAATGGTCAACATGCAAGCGGTCCACCACCTCAAGCACTCCCATGGAAATTGTGACTCTTCAACTTCCATGTAGGATCCAAGAAGATGTTTTCTAAGGCATATGCTTTTATTTGAGAGGGGAAATAATTTGAATTCAAACTTGAAGAAGGTGCTAGTCTTCACACTTAGGATACATGGGTTAGAACAAGACAAAACATTATTGAAATAAAATTAACAATTTTGGTAATGCTGATTCTCCGAGCCCCCAGATGTTCCTGCATCAAATTAAATATATGAAAATTTCTTATATCACTCATAGTTGTTATTGCTTGGCATAATGACATAAGTCTAGGATGTTCTATATACATACCACTTATACAGCTGAGAGTGGAGTTCCCATACAAGTAACAATAGCCAGATTAAAAAGATTTGGATGATATAGAAATGCATCAAGTGACCCAAGTAAACCTCCAGAGTATAGTTAATGGAGACTTTGTCATTAGGCATTCCTCTAAAGTAGAAAATCATAACATCTATATATTGTTCTTGTATCTAACGAGAAAAATCCAACAGTTGTGTGGAACATGCATCCAGATTATGCCAAACAGTGTATTGACTGTGTTAATGAAGTTAATGATAGTACACTCAGAATGTCTTGCAAATCTGATTATCATCACATTTAATTTCACCGTCTCCAAATATGTGAACTAGTATTAGGTGGATACTACGCTAAAAACTTTTGTTAGCAGGTCTTAAAACTATTTAAGTGTGGCTTTGCAGTGCTCTGGCATGGGAAGAGTTAGGTTCATAGGCTAAGCTCACCTGAGATTAGGATTGTTAAGGGTGAGCAGCATGGGAAGCTGACAATTGGCTTGCTGCATCTTTGCTGAATTAATGGGCTTGTTCACATCTTTCTGCTTTCATTGATCTTTTTCTTCCCGTTTTTTTTTTTGATACCGAGATGTGGCATGGGGCCCAATTCCTTTATTATTAAAAGATAAACAGATTACAAAAGGCTGCCAAGAAGCAGAGAAGGATCATCAAACTACAGGATGTTGCAGAAGAAGAAAGAAAGAGAGAGAAAAACCTAAAAAGACTAACGAAGAAGAAAGACTAAAACAGAAATCAACAATGCTACAAAAGAAACCAGAAAGAGACATAAAACCCGGAGCACAAAGACTATTTGCGGAAGAGAATCCCCTCCGGAGTCTGCTGCGAACTAGCTTCCACCGCTTCTAATCCTTCAGTGCGAAGCTTCTCAGCAGCAGACTTCCTTCCTACCTTCCTCTTTAAACCACAATCAGGTTTAGATTTTCCACATAAAATCTGAGCAATCCCAAGTTTCTTGGGAGGGTCTAAAGAGAAATCATCATAAAAGTCTTGATACTGCCCATCCAAGTCCTCCATAAAAGGGAAATTGCCATCTGAGTCTGAGCCATCATCTTCCGACCTAGAAGGAGAAACAATAGGACTCACATGAGCAGGGACACAAGGGGGAGAAGAAGGACCAGCTTGTTGATCCACAATAGGAGATGTGGGAGCGTCCTGCTGATCCAAAACCGGCTCTGTCACCATGGAAGTGTCAAAGAACTTACCATGATTCCTCCAAATGAACTCAGAGTCAGGATAACTGCCCTTTTTGATCCACTTTTTCAAGCTAACATTCCTTGCCCCAGTAGAACGCTTGAGGGAACAAGCTTCAATCTTGTGACCTAGCATATTACATCGGAAACAGTGGAAGGGTAAGCCTTCATAGTTTAGAAACTGGGTCCAGGACACCATGTAAGAATGGATTTCTTCCCGTTTTGATTAATGTCTTCAACAGGAATTTTCCACTTATCCTGTCTTATGGCTATGGAAGTCTTACAAATTTCTGTTTAATAGCAATGTGAATCCTGTCCATATATCTAGATGAAAGCAGACAGCCAATTGGAGTGCTTTGAGAAAGCAACATCTAATATTTCAGAGAGGAACAATGGTCACCATTGTTACTAAATTCAAGCCTCCTTTTTTATTTATGCACTGAGCAATAACAAAATATGCATCTACTTATCTCAACCCCAATGCATGCATTTTTATTTCCCTAGGAAAAGGGTACGAAAGCACAAAATGCATCTAATTCAGTCATATTCATTACTTAAACATAGACTTCAAATAAAAGAAATTGTTCATAGAAATATTATAAGTTCAGCCATTGAGTATGAAGCAGAGAACACATTACAGCAAATAAAGTAAAATAAAATAAAATAAAATAAGGATTGCAAATCTGTCAAGAAATTTTTGCACACAGAAACAAACAATGTATTATCATGAGAGTCAGGGTGATCACCATTGTTGGAATAAATAGGATTGTGCAAGTTGCACTGCAGAAAACAGCATAATCTCAGAAAAACATGTACAAGCCTATGCAAGCCATCAAAGCCTAAAACTCTTCTGATTTTAGATCTGTTAAATATGCAAAAACAGTATAGAGCAACGATGTGGAGAATGATGCATGAGGAAAGACTTACCCATATGTTGTTGGAAACAATGAAGCCAAGAATAGCTTGGTGGAAGTGTTTTAATTATCCTCTTGTTTTCATTCTAGATTCAGCTGTCTTCTAATAGCCCAATATTTTAACCAAGCCTATGCAAGCCATCAAAGCCTAGAACTCTTCTGATTTTAGATCTGTTAAATATGCAAAAACAGTATAGAGCAATGATGTGGAGAATGATGCACGAGGAAAGATTTACCCATATGTTGTTGGAAACAATGAAGCCAAGAATAGCTTGGTGGAAGTGTTTTAATTATCCTCTTGTTTTCATTCTAGATTCAGCTGTCTTCTAATAGCCCCATATTTTAACCCTCAAAATCTTATAACATCCGTCCCTCTTAGGAATCTCCATTTCCTAGTGGTTTAAAGGATTTTCACAAGCCAACAAGCATTCAATCGCATCTTATGTTGACTTAGTTATTTTTATTATGTCCTTGAGATCAAGTATTTGATTCGTAATTCAGTGTTTACTCTTCTCTAAGCTCATGTAAGCTTTTTGTGGGATTTTTGTTTGTAATGGACTCTTTAAAGTAGTCTTAGCTTGATGAATTATTCTTTCTAGTTCTTGAATGTTGGCCTAGTTAACTTGTACCGTCATGATATATTCACGAGGAGCATGGGGTGAAACTTTTATTTTGATGCTGTTGAGAATTATTTTTATTTCTCAAAGACTATTTGGTAACTGTCTCTTTTACGCCTCATAAATCATAAGTGAGGTCCCAGCAACACAGAATAGGATGTATCACATGTATTCTTGAAAGTTACATTTCTAATTCTCTGCATTTGGTGTCTTTGGGTTGATCTTGTTCAGAAGCACCAGAAAATTGTTTGCATGGTCTGTTTATCACTTGTGAGGTGTTCTTCTGCAGGGCAAGCTGCT
>VDFB02271358.1:121079362-121095331 GCA_007258455.2 Sequoia sempervirens
ATGATATTTATTTATTTATTATGAGGTGAGATAGAAAGGAGGATAATTAAACAATTATTATTTAATTAAGTGGAAGAATTTAGGTTCAAAGGGGACTTGTCTAGATGACGCGCTTTGTTGATTAGGACTAGGTACACTAGGGAAGTATTTAGGTGTCTACATATACATTGGATTGAATGAAGGAAGACCCAGTTTACCAAGTTTTATTATAATCATAATCTTAATCACACAATTATATAGAAAAATAAATTACTTCCCAAAACCTTTAGCTATGGTGAAGCTATACTCTAACTAGCTAGCTTTACACTTTTAATGAATTAGTAAATAGATTCCATACTAATGTAAACACATTAATTTCACTTGCAAGAATCATATAAATCAATTTGAAATACATTATCAACAATGGCTTATACCAAATACAACACTCAATAAGAAAACCATGATGATCGTCAAGAATATTGTAATGGTAATAAGATTAAAAAAAAAACCTATCTGGAAAATAAGCTTTTCATTACTTGTAATTTAACAAAAAAACTCAATATAAAAATAAAAAAATGAATTCAATGATAATATCTAACCTAATAATTTTTAGCTCTTATCTAAACAACCATAATAAAGGTAGGCAATCATTTTAGTATGCAATATACCAACTTAACACATGCCATTTGGCCAAGTTGCTTTCCCACTACACATAACAATTCTAAAATTTGTTAATTCTAAATCATATGTCCTTTAAATGAAAATGGGGAAATAGTCTTCAAAATATAACTATACAAGTCCTTTACAATCCTTAAAGTAATTAGGAGTTCTTATGAATGTTAATCATGTGAGTTTTTTTTATACATAATGTTTTAGTTCACATTCCATAATCTATCATAAAAAAGAAGAGAATGAATCATGGAGTGTGATATGAAATGTTGACGTATAAATAACTCACACAATTAACAACTAGAAGCACTCTTGTTCACTATTAAGAACCATGGAAATATAATCTCTTATTAATTCTTAAAAATATAACAATTGCAGTTGTATTCATAATTACCATTTGACTCTTCAAAATATAGTAGAAACCATTAATTGAGACCATAATGTCATAGTCCAAATACTAGAACCATTAGCAACAATATAACGTGAGTTTTAATTTACAATTTGTACTCATATTTAATATGAAATACAAAGAAAATGCCATTAATTCTACTATCTATTAACAAAAATGCTATATACATTTTGAGAAGCTCCATTACGAGGCTTACTTCTTATTACCTTTTACATTCCAAATCTTATTTTTTTTTAGCTTTTAATCATTTATGAGTTGACTAAAATGTGAATGATTTCAAATTGTATGTTAGGATAATTTATTTAAAGATTAGCTTTAATTTGTTTTAAAAAATTAGGAATGAACAAGTATAATTTAGAAAGCATTAAGGAATAAAACGAGTCTAGTAGAATATTGCTACATCAACATTGAGTCATCATCCTAAAATTCTATTGTATGTTTGTCTATAATTCTTAACTTCCGTCCATGAGTTTAGTGAGAGGCTATGACCCTCACAATTTAATAGATTCCCAAAAGATATTTCTATACCTATTTCTTACCAGATTCAAGTTGCTTGGTATCTTGGCCCTTCTTTTATTATTTGGCATATCTAGCTGGAGAGGAATCGTCAGATCTTTCAAGATGTGTTGTTGGGGGCTCACCACTTGTGGTGCAAAATTCTCCATTCTTTGGGAGAAATTGTTTCGACAAAATGTGACTTGACGGAGGTTGTGGATCCTAGTGTGTTATTAGCTATAACCGCCTCCATTTTCCTCCTCCACAAGGCCAGCTCACGAGAAATAGATGCAAACACCCTCTTCGGAAGATAAATAGGGTGGGGAGGTGGAGTCCTTCGCAGGGCATTCTAAAAATCAACATAGGCGGGTCTTCTTAGGGAAACCCAGGTCCTGCAGGTATTGGTGGAGTTGGTAGAGATAGTTTGGGGATTGTTCAGTTTATGTTTTTTGTTTATAAAGGCCATCATACTAACAATCTGATGGAGGCGATTGCTATTTTTTATGCTGTGGAGCGTGCTTGTGCTCTTGGATGGAGTAGGCTCATTTGTGAATTAGATTCGCAAGTGGTGGTGCATCTGTTGACTCGGCCACATTCTGAGGATGTTAGTTGGCAGTTAGCTTTGGTTGTTAACCAAATTCTTAATTTGTGTGCTTCTTTGGATTTTGTTACTTTCACTCATATCCCTAGGGAGTGGAATGGAGTAGTGGATTGTTTGGCCAAATAGGCTTCTGATCACATGCAAAGTTGGAGTATTGTGGATAAGAGTCAATTACCTCCGGGTTTGTCTCATCAGTTAGATCACTTAGTGGATCTTGATAGGGCCGTTTGATACTCGTACTCTGTATTTCTTCTTGATTGAATAAATTTTCACCCCTCTTTTATTTCAAATTTAAATAATTAATTTTTAATAAAATTATATAACAAACATACTAACAATAAAAAAACAAAATCTAAATCCTATAGCATTTACCTATACGATTTTGGAGAGGGGCCCAATTAGATGCTTGGTCCAATAGTCGTGCACCCAATCGTACATATAATACCCAATAGTCATTTATATAATGTCCAATAGTTGTGATTTGACTACCCATAATTAAACAAAATGTATGCTTTTGATCTAAAAAGCAACCAATCATGTGATACCACATCAGCGCTCAACTACTCATGATGTAATGCATGAGAATTGGTCTCACTATTTTTGGGGCCTTTTTCGACACCTTGCGAAAAACACATGCTGATGTGGCATCATATTTGATGATGTGGCCTTTTGAAACCTTAGTTATAGCGAGAGAACTTGCCGTAAGCTCTTTGTAAAAAATTAGGAGTGATTTGAAATTTCAGTAGGATAATTAAATGAAGTTAAGGTGCCGCGACTACTGGGTCTCTCCTCTGCATTCAATTAAAATGAATTATAAAATGTACTGTCAATTTCTGGAAATTGATTATTTATTAGTCGATTCATTTTTTTGATTAGACAAGATGTTGATGTAGGTAAGTGGTGGTTTTTCCCTTACAGTAAAACAAACAATTTTGAAAGAAAAACCTCGAGCCTTGTGTCATTTAATGCTCAATGGGAGTCGAGCCCTCTTTTAACTTTCTACCACGTCTCTCACCAAATATGCCAAGTATTTTTTCATCGTTCAATCTTTCATGCTGCTCTGCGTCCTTCACTACCCACCTCGACCTACGTTTGCAACATCTGGCATTTTAACGCATTACCCAGACAAGCCATAATAAGTACGAGTGGATTGTTATAAAGGGAAAGCTAAATTATACAGTCCATTTTCCAACCAACAACAAACTGCATTTTCCTCATCTCATTTCACTTTTTCTTCTTTTCTTTGCTTCTCTTTACCATTCACTTGCGTCCAAAAGCTCTGCTTCGCTTTAAAGCGGCCTTAAAGGACTTTCGGTGGGTAAAGGGAACAGACGGTTGGACCTCGTTGCCTCTGTTTATGCAGACGTTTTCTTCAATCAAGGTGTGATATCTAAGAGCTCGTGCCATCTTCGTTTTCTCGCATCTGGAGTAACAGGTACAATTCTTCTCAAAATAGGTTTAGTGGGATGATTATCCCTTGCCTTTGTTTGCTCTCCCGCCTTACATAACTTCATCTTTCATACAATAACTTGAATGGAAGTATGCCTGCCTGCCTCGGCAATCTTTTAACCTAACTTTCCCTTTATAACAACCAACAAAGCACAAGCAGAAGCATGCCGGTTCTTTGGTTCTTCCAATTGACATATTGGGGCTCTTCTACTTCATGGGTTTCCTCCTCTTACTTTCCATCTTGTTTTTATAACGTCTAAACTTGTTTATGCAGACCTTTTCTTCAATCAAGGTGTGATATCTGAGAGCCTGTGCAACCTTCGTTTTCTCACATCACTGAGTACATCTGGAGTAACAGGTACAATTCCTCCCTGTTTGGGAAATCCTCTTTAGATCTATTTCAAAATAGCTTTAGTGGGATGATTACCCCTTGCCTTTGTTTGCTCACCCACCTTACATAACTTCATCTTTCATACAATAACTTGAATGGAAGCATGCCTTCCTGCCTCGGCAATCTTTTAACCTAAATTTCCCTTTATAACAACCAACAAAGCGCAAGCAGAAGCATGCTGGATTCTCTGGGTCTTACAGTTCACATTTGTGGCTCTTCTACGCCATGGGTTTCCTCATTTTGCTTACCATTTTGTTTAAAGAACGTCTAACTTGTCAGGTCCAGTTCCGACTCTGTCTTAGTTTTTACTGGAAAGAAATGCCACCCAAAATCATTCACAGGCATGGTAGCTCCTTCCAACTAATTACAGAGTTTAAACTTTTGAAAAATAAGTTATTCATTTTTCTTTAAATTGATAATTTATAATTTTTTCTGTAAATTTCGATTTGAGTCTATATTCAAATAGACCCTCTCTTTAGGATCTTATTTTTCTAACTATAATAAAAATTCTGAAAGATTAATTTTTTTTTCTACAATAGTGCTTATTTCTTATTTAAATTTTGTGGGGAATATATCATTTTACCCCTAAAAATTTAAACAGAATTGGTGTGTATTTTTATTTAAAAATTGGGCTTCTTTCTCTACAGAAGCCAACATAGAAATGGCCACAATTTCAAAAATATTGTGGTGCTGTTAAAATAACAGGAGCTCTGAAGGAGCATGGCTGGCAAAGTGCACCTGAGTGATCGTTGACTGGTAAGAATGTTTTATGAATCCTTGCTTAGGCTACGAGGCTTTGACAATTCACATTCTTAATACATCTCAGATTCTAAAGTCAATTATCTAATGGATTATGAAGCTGATAAAAATTAGGTCTAGAGAGCCTCTCAACAAAGACAGGTATAAAGTATTTACAGTAAAATTTGATTTTATTACATATATGTCCACACATATCACTTTTATCCATATGCATAATTTAGTTCTGCTTTCTAGTTTGAAGTATTCTTTCTGAAAAATAGCTATAATTGGATTACTTTACTGATCTGAAATCTTAGACATTATTAAAATGCAATGAAAGAACTCAAGCCACCTTACTATTATTTGCTAGGAAGAGTTTGAACCAGTCGAAGAATTTGTTACAGAAGCACAGGAGGGTTGTCACATATGGAAGTTATCTTAAAAAATGGGTTTTAAAAAAGTGATCTCTTTTAGATATTGGTGTGAAGAGTTTTGAGATGGGTTTTAAAAAAGTGATCTCTTTTAGATATTGGTGTGAAGAATTTTGAGATGGGTGTTCTCAAATATAATCTTTGATTTTGCTATGACAGTGAAACTTGATGGAAAAAACCTAATATGATAAGAATTCAGCCACTCAAAAGTCTAACAAATTTTAGGTCTCATAATCATAGGGATGTGATCATGATGTTAAATATAGGTCAACAACCAGAACCCATGTTTAGGACAGTAATCAAAGTACTTTCTATGTACATCTTTGCACCTCTAGAACAAATGGATATTCACAAATGATTTACTTGATATACTTAATTTATTATAGGGGAGTGGATCCAGAGACTTAATTTATTATACCTAATAATAACAGTAAACTGGCTTGTTATTAAGTTGATATTGATTAAGTATTAAAAAATAGCAATTAATATGGGTAGAATGTTTGGTATGCGGCAATGTGTGGAGACCAAAACGAATCAGATCCTTAAAGTTAACAGTAAATTAATTGACAGATGAGCAGAAAGAACTTAATATTTGCAAAAATAATTTTTTCGCATCTATTACAATGTAAAGATATACATAGCTTTTCACTGCATACACTTGTAATGGTATGCTCCCTCATAGAAGCCCTTTACATTAATAGGCCTTTCCTCTTTTAAAACTGTAGGCCTGTCTCATTTGCAAACCTATTTCTAGGTTCTTGATATCTAATATATACAAATACCCAAAAAAATTGTTCACATATTCTCCAGTAGTTGAATCTCATTCTTTGTTGGATCTTTGCCGTCCTCCTCACTCTAATAAGTTCTTGATCAGAGCTACAAAATATATCTTTTATTCTGAAATACGGCTGTCTTCTTTTTTTTTTCTTCCTTGAGCTTGCTGAAGATTCTGTCAAACCTCCTGGAACACGAGCCTTGCTGTTTTACCAGAGGCCTCATCATAATCATCCTTGTGCCTTTGGCATTGTTCACCTCATTACTTGTTGCACCTATTTTTCTCTTCTTGTATTTACTATCAATTTCTTCCTCATCGTGGAGCCCACATCTGGGAACATCTACCTCTAATATTAACTGTTTGGTGTTTTCAGCAGGAGAGCAGATTTTACCTGATTTATCAGGCTGTGGCTGGTCAGATACCTGATCTCCATCTTCTGGTGCAGGATATGGGCCTTTGATCTTGATTTTGACTGGCCCAACAACAGAAGGAATACTTTCTTCAGCTACAATTATATCATCAGGAGGTGGTGGCTTAGGGCCCTTCATAACAAATCTGATTCGCTTAACAGCACATGTCTGCCATTTCTTTTCCTCAGCCATGTCCATGTACCTGTGGAAGATATCAGTTCTCTTCAGCATCAAAATGGAATGCTCAGCGTACAAAATGTAAGAAATATCTTCTATTTATATGTTACTCGTTTTCTTCATGCAAAAGGATTAGGATAATGCATGTTCGTCGATCTATTACAGAAATATTAAGAAGCGTCTTGCATTTTTAAACAGAGCCTTCAAATGCGAGTTGTCACTCTAGTTATCTGGCCCACCGTTAGATGAAAGAAATGCTACCTAAAATCTTTTGAAAATATAAATGATTTAAACTTGTTATTGAATATGTTTCATAATTATTTAATTCAAAATGTTAATATCATAATAAGTTCGGACCATGTCTTTGACTAATAGTTTACAATATGGATGTAGACTAATAGTTTAGGATTAATATTTTACTCGTTCTAAAGTCACGTATCATATTATATAAGCATGATGCTTTGAAAAATTATTTATTTGAGTGTATTTAATTGTTGACATGGATTAAACTAACCTTGTAGAGGGTGAGTATACAACTTAACATGATCTTGGATTGGTGATCAGTCAAGGTGCATGAATGGGTCAACAAAAAGGCCACATGTGATAAGTTAACAACAACATGAATGATCTAATTCATAGATGCCAATGGAAAGAAAAAGTCTAAGAATAATACACTAGAGTAAATTAGATTGGATACAAGAGAATATTTACATGCATTAATAAAATTCAATTCGCTTACTCAAATGCATGAACAAAGGATAGAACAATTCCTTTTTTTCCTTTTCCGCATGCTTCCCAAACCTTGATATCTACCCATATCACATTACTTATCTTATCTATTTCCCCTAATACTAGAGCGATGCATGCACATGATATAATGTATTGATTTATAGGTGAATCCATCAAGAAAAACTTTGAAGCCAATTTTAGAGGAATTATCGAACCATCTAGATCCTTACTAGTAAAATTTATAAATTTTAGAGGAATTATTGAACCATCTAGACCCATACTAGTAAAATTTATAAATTTTAGAGGAATTATCGAACCATCTAGACCCATAGTAGTAAAATTTATAAATATAGAGGTCTAGGTATGGTGTTTTCTTCCAAAGTTATAATCTTCACATTCTTAGATGTACAACCAATACTCAAGGTTAGGAAACACACCACCCCTTAGAAATAGGGTTGGAACTCATCAATAGAATTCAAATAGCTTTCAAATAGCTTGGTGTTAGGAAACACACCACCCCTTAGGAATAGGGTTGGAACTCATCAATAGAATTCCCCTTAGGAATAGGGTTGGAACTCATCAATAGAATTTAAATAGCTTGGTGTGTTAGGAAACACACCACCCCTTAGGAAGAGGGTTGGAACTCATCAATAGAATTCAAATAGCTTGGTGTTAATGCTTGAGAGTGGATAACTCCTTCAATAGAATTTAAATAGCTTGGTGTGTTAGGAAACACACCACCCCTTAGGAATAGGGTTGGAACTCATCAATAGAATTCAAATAGCTTGGTGTTAATGCTTGAGAGTGGATAACTCCTTCACTTTGGGATCATCTAAGTGAAAGAGGGTGTTCAAATAGCTTGGTGTGTTAGGAAACACACCACCCCTTAGGAATAGGGTTGGAACTCATCAATAGAATTCAAATAGCTTGGTGTTAATGCTTGAGAGTGGATAACTCCTTCACTTTGGGATCATCTAAGTGAAAGAGGGTGTTCAAATAGCTTGGTGTGTTAGGAAACACACCACCCCTTAGGAATAGGGTTGGAACTCATCAATAGAATTCAAATAGCTTGGTGTTAATGCTTGAGAGTGGATAACTCCTTCACTTTGGGATCATCTAAGTGAAAGAGGGTGTTCCAAATAGCTTGGTGTTAATGCTTGAGAGTGGATAACTCCTCCACTTTGGGATCATCTAAGTGAAAGAGGGTGTTCCAATGCTTGAGGGTGGATAACTCCTTCACTTTGGGATCATCAAAGTGAAAGAGGGTGTTCCAGAGATCTCATAAACAATAAAACTAAAGATAAATGAAAGAAAGAACAACTGAGTAGTGGTTAATTACACCTAACTTTTATGATGAACCCCAAGATTATTTACTCCGTTAAAGAACATGTAACTACTACAACATGAATCACAAGACCTCTAAACTAAGATAATAATAAACTATTTTCACATGTAATATAACATAACATCAATTTCAAGCATTCATAGAAATGAGATTCATAGAAATGATTTCTCTTTTCAAGCATTCATAGAAATGAGTTCTCTTGAGTTACACACGAGAGCAAGGTTCTAGACATACCATCATGATCCCATACAAATATTACAAATATTAGTTTGAGACTAATAAATATTAGGTGTAGATTATACCACTAGATCATGAGATCAATGAAGAAACTAAACTACTTCTATTCTACAAAGATATAATTATTCTACAAAGATATAATTAAAACTATTTTCACATGTAATATAACATAACATCAATTTCAAGTATTCATAGAAATGAGTTATTTTCACATGTAATATAACATAACATCAATTTCAAGTATTCATAGAAATGAGTTATCATTTCAAGCATTCAGAGAAATGAAATGAGTTCTCTCGAGTTGCACACATAGAAATGAGTTCTCATTTCAAGCATTCATAGAAATGAGTTCTCTTGAGTTGTGAGCAAGGTTCTAGACATACCATCATGATCCCATACAAATATTAGTTTGAGACTAATAAATATTAGGTGTAGATTATACCACTAGATCATGAGATCAATGAAGAAACTAAACTACTTCTATTCTACAAAGATATAATTATTCTACAAAGCTATAATTAAAACATTGAAAAACCATTGAAAGTTGTTTGGCCTCTCATCAATAATACTAGTACATGCTCCGTACATGCTCCATTTGGAAACTAAGTCATAGCTTGTAATGAAGATGAAAGTAAATAAGTAAATCAATAACATAACATAGCTTGTATATTCATACAAATGAAAATACCAAGGAAACCTATAAGCAAACACATTTCAATAATTCATCTCAAATAAATAAAACCCCACATGATATAAAACAATACCATTAATCTCAAATAAATAAAACCCCACATGATGATATAAAACAATACCATTAATCTCAAATAAATAAAACCCCACATGATATAAAAAAATACCATTATTTTAATGTATTAGGATTATTTCATACATGAATATCAATACCATTAATCTCAAATGAATAAAACCCCACATGATATAAAAAAATACCATTATTTTAATGTATTAGGATTATTTCGTACATCAATATCCTTCTCATTACATCAGGTCACCAAATATGACAAGAGCAACTAGTAATTGGCCTCAAAAGATCCATTCAAACGTTATAGATAATCATGGGGAAATTCACGTGTAGATAAACCCTTATTTAACTACCCTTTCTTATTATTTTTAGAACATGTTTCATCCCTTACAAATCAAGAAATTTATAATTTTATACCCTATGATAACCTAAGGTATAATATATTAGAAACCCTATGATAACCTAATATATTAGAAAATTGGTGCAAAGACCAACCCTAGGAACATATTATAAAAAATATTTATATAATGATATAAAGACTAATTCAAATTATCATGCATGCACATAAGTCAGCTTTTGCAATCACATATAGATTTATTTTAGTACAATGGAAAAGAAGAAGAACACACATAGAAGCACTAAGAAGACCAACCCTAGGAACATATTATAAAAAATATTTATATAATGAATATAGAGACTAATTCAAATTATCATGCATGCACATAGTCAGCTTTTGCAATCACATATAGATTTATTTTAGTACAATGGAAAAGAAGAACACACATAGAAGCACTACTAAGAATTAGGCCAACAAGTCAACCCTCCTGGCCTAGGAGTAAAAATCAATGTAGAAGTGCTAAATTCAATCCATCAAGTCCCAATAATAGAAGTGGCACAAATCAATGTAGAAGTACTAAATTCAATCCATCTAGTCCCAATAATAGAAGTGGCAACCCATGCCCATAAGTGGTAGTTGGTCATCTTGAGGATAAAATAACTTTAAAGGTGGGCCCACAAAACAAGTATCAAATTAAAATAAGAGACAAGTGGCAATATGGTATCCCAACAAGGAATGGACGACCTACATGTTTCATGTCTTGTAAATGCACCAAGACAAGAAAATTATTGATTAAAAGTAAGCACTACTATAATATGTCCATTGTGGAAATAAAACCTTTAAAAGTAAGCACTACTATAATATGTCCATTGTGGAAATAAAACCTCCTAGAGTATAATGCACAACCCTAAAGAGGAAACTACAAGACAACATCATAAAAAACACCATCAACAATTATACTCATGGCCATCCCATGGGTAGTAGAGTATCCCATGGGTAGTAGAGTATCCTATTAGTTTCACTAGATATCCAAATATTTTCCTATCCTAGGATAACCAAGGATGTTACACAAGAAACGAGCAAAGAAAACATAAAAAAATGTTTTTATGAAATGAGTCAATGTGATAACCATAGGGTGAGGGTAATGCATATCAAGAAAAATTATGTCCTCATTAGCTATTTCAATAATGTTATATCTTCCTTACGTCCATCATATCAATGCACATGTTGAAAAAATTAAAAGCTGATGTTCATGGTGCTAGATGTCTAGCACTACAAAGGGTAGGCTATAACAATAATTGTTTTAAATCTAAGGAATAATCCATAGTCATATAAAAGATAGAGATGTTCATGCTAGACCAATAATCTCAATAAATCTATGTAGGTAGGAGATGCATAATAGAACAAAAATAAAATTTAAAAAGAAACCATAAAAGAAACTAAACACATATCACTCATATATAGGGTAATAATTTAAAGGTAGAAGTGGCACAATCAAAATTGCCATTATAATATCCCTTATGACCATGAGGACAGTAAATCAACTAGTACCATATAATATCCCTTATAATATAAGGGATGTTGAGTAGAAATCAACTAAGAGGGATATCAATGATTGAAAATGATAGATATGGACTTTTATAACCAAGACATAACATCTAACTAGAAGTGAACATTTGAAGAGTGGACCAGTGGGAAAGTTTATGCACCATCAACTAGTAAGCACCACACATCCAAGTTATGACCTCAAAAAAAATTTCCACATCAAAAGGATGTGCCCACTAAAAGGGGAGCACACATCCAAGTTATGACCTCAAAAAAAATTTCCACATCAAAAGGATGTGCCCACTAAAAGGGGAGCACATAAATTCCATAGAGAACTAAATGATTATTTGCTATCACAAAATAAGCCAACTAGATATAAGATTAGGCCTACCAAAATTAGGGGTGACATGTGGCAAGCCATAATTAATTAAATGATTCATGTAGACCTTTATAGGTAGATACAAACCTATAGATGAAATCTATGGGGCCTACCACCTATCATCACATAAATTCCAAAAAGGTGACATGTGGACCACAAAGGTTAGTCCACATCCACTATAAAAAGTATAAATGTTCACTAAGGCACACATGGGTGAATTAGGATCTGCCATGCCAAAAGATGATTCCATACACATTCATATTTGAGTTGTACATATTAACACTCTTTCCATACAAATTTAAATTAAGTATAAATGTTATAAAATATCATCCAATATATTTTTCATCATTGTCAATATTTGTCCCATCATAATCTCATACTCAGTCTATGCAAACAACCAAATTACTATTGATATAAACTCCCTTCTTTGAATCATAATCATGACTCTAAGTCTAAATCTTTATCATTGGCACAAAAAAAAGCCTTTCGAGACACAGTTTCATATGAAGAAACATAGCCTTTAAATTACCTTTTTATTTTCAGTTCATCAGTGCAACCTATTGTAATCAATTATTATAATCCAAATTATAATATTGGTGTTCTTTTCCTTCACTGACTTAGGCAACCTCAACTTGTATCCTCCTTGTATCATAATTAGCACGAGGAATACTACTTACCGTACACTAAAGAAATAGGTTCTCATATGTATTGACATGATCATTAGTATCACAATCATCAAAGACAAGTTATTCAAACTAAAAATTCATGTCTATACTTTCATTCTTGTCAACACATTCATGACTATGGGAAAGCCCATACATCACATCCTTGCGTGAATAAACACTTGCAGCAAAGCCTTCATCAGTTGTTATCCTGAGTTTAACCATAACAATTTTAAAAATTTCACTCTCAAAGTCAACACGTATTAGCTTAATCACTTCCATAAACGTGATGTCAATATTGCAAGCCATATATGAAAACCCCTTCTTATTCGCTATTGATTGAGTAAAAAATCACTAATGGTTATTCTCAATCAAAAGTGAATTGGAGTCGAATTTATTCATATTGAAATGTTGCACATTTTTGAGTTGATAAACCCCTTCCCCTTTTATTCTTGTAATATATGAGAAAATATTCAAATATTTAATCATATCATTACGTATAGCCTCATTACTGTGAAACTTGAGATGGGTGTTATCAAATGTAGTCTTTGATTTCGCTATGATAGTGAAACTTGATGGAATATCTTGAGATGGGTGTTATCAAATATAGTCTTTGATTTCGCTATGACAGTGAAACTTGATGGAATATAATGGGAAACTAATGTGATAAGAATTCAGCCACTCAAAAGTCTAACAAATTTTAGGTCTCATTATCATAGCCATGGATGTGATCATGATGTTAAATATAGGTCAACAACCAGAACCCATGTTTAGTACAGTAATCAAAGTACTTACTATGTATATCTTTGTACCTGTAGAACAAATAGATATTCATTCAAATGATTTACTTGATAGACTTTATTTATTATAATAATAACAGTAAATGTTGTTCTGGCTTGTTATTAAGTTGATATTGATTAAGTATTAAAAAACAACAATTAATATGGGTAGAATGTTTGGTATGCGGCAATGTGTGGAGACCAAAACGAATTACATCCTTAAATTAACAGTAAATTAATTGACAGATGAGCAGAAAGAACTTAATATTTGCAAAAATATTTTTTTCGCATATATTACAATGTAAAGATATACATAGCTTTTCACTGCATACACTTGTAATGGTATGCTCCCTCATAGAATTCCTTTACATTAATAGGCCTTTCCTCTTTTAAAACTGTAGGCCTGTCTCATTTGCAAACCTATTTCTAGGTTCTTGATATCTAATATATAAAAGTACAAAAAAAAATTGTTCACATATTCTCCAGTAGTGAAACTCATTCTTTGTTTGTTGGATCTTTGCCGCCGTCCTCACTTTAATAAGTTCTTGATCAGAGCTACAAAATATATCTATTATTCTGAAATACGGCTGTCTTCTTTTTAGTTTCTCCCTTGAGCTTGTTGAAGATTCTGTCAAACCTCCTGGAACATGAGCCTTGCTGTTTTACCATGAAAGGCCTCATCATAATCATCCTTGTGCGTTTGGCCTTGTTCACCTCATTACTTGTTGCACCCATTTTTCTCTTCTTGTATTTACTATCAATTTCTTCCTGATCGTTGAGCCCACATCTGGGAACATTTACTTCTAATATTAACTGTTTGGTGTTTTCAGCCGGAGAGCAGATCTTACCTGATTTATCAGGCTGTGGCTGCTCAGATACCTGATCTCCATCTTCTGGTGCAGGATATGGGCCTTTGATCTTGATTCTGACTGGCCCAACAACAGAAGGAACACTTTCTTCAGCTACAATTATATCATCAGGAGGTGGTGGCTTAGGGCCCTTCATAACAAATCTGATTCGCTTACCAGCACACGTCTGCCACTTCTTTTCCTCAGCCATGTCCCTGTGGAAGATATCAGTTCTCTCCTAACATTAAAATGAAATGCTCAGCGTACAAAATGTACAAAAGCAACTTCTATTTATATATTACTTGTTTTCTTCATGTAAAAGGATAATGCATGCTTGTCAATCTATTTTAAGTATCGATTCTTGGAATGCTTTTTTCCATTTTTAGAATTTATTTATACAACTTTCTTTATTTAGTTCTGTTCGAAAATTAATTATATCTAGATGGTTTATGTTTTTATAAATCTTTTACATGTTCACATATATCTAAATATTAAGACGCGTCTTGCTTTTTAAATAGAGCCTTTAACGGTCATGCAATTTAGGGCTCTTGTATGCCATGCATTGTCAAAGTCCAGTTCTGACTCTAGGTATCTTCGTTTTGAGGCATATTTTGGGCCCACCATTACAGGAAATAAATGCTATCTAAAATCTTCATAGATTCAGAGTTTGGCAAATCCTTCGAAAACTAATTACTAGTTTAAAGTTTTGAAAAATAATTTATTCATTTTTCTATAAAGTTTTGACGTCTATAAATTTTTGTTGCGCTATCAGCAAAGCAAGGCCTTTTAAACCTACATTGATTTTATAAGGCGATGTTGGAATTTATCATTTTTCCCAAAAAGTTAAAACTGAATTAGCGTATATTTTTATTTTAGAATTGGGTTTCTTTCTGTACAGAAGCAAACATAGAAAGGGCCGGAATTGTAAAAAAATTTGTGGTGGTGCTAAAATAGCAAGAGCATGGCTGGCACAGTGCACCTGAGTGGTTGGTAAGGATGACTGTGAATCCTTGCTTGTGCTATGAGGTTTTGACAATGTCCGGAACATTTTCGTCCACACTGTAGCTCATTTTGCATGCCACGCGTCTGTCACAATTCACATTCTTAATACATCTCAGAACTGTAATGAGGATTGAATTTTATGTATACACTTGATTTGATAATAAGTTAAAGTACACTAATGCCTGAATAAATGATTTTTTTTGTACGATTGGACATTAATGCCTAATATTTAGTCAAATTAAAATTAAAATCTCCCATTAATTTGGATTTGATATAAGATCCTTATAAAACTCCCAAATGTGTTCATCAACACTTCTTACACTTATTATTTATCAAAGTGGTGAATAGATTTTAAACATCAATATATTTATAAATCATTTTTTATGCGTAGATCAAATGTGTGGGTCATGATCAATGACGTAGAAGTAGATATGACTTTCACATGTCTATATTTGACCCAAATTAAGGAACAAGACAATCAACTTTTGGTTAGACCTTATTAGTTCTAGAATTAATCATATAGCATAGTTTATTAGTTCTAGAATCAATCATATAATAAAGCTTATTAGTTCTAGAATGAATCATATAACAAAGCTTATTAGTTCTAGAATCAATCATCTAGGAGAGCTTATTAGTTCTAGAATCAATCACATAGTAGAGCTTGTTAGTTCTAGATGTAAACCTATAGTATAGTTTTGGATCATTTAGCACAATTTACTTCAGTCATATATTATAGTTTTTTTTATCATTTACCATGTATTTACTTCAATTTTCACATTTACTTCAAAACATTTGATTAGAGTTGTATGAATCATATAACAT